>PVJH01023446.1:0-34774 GCA_004026705.1 Nesogale talazaci | reverse complement strand
CACGGCCAGAGTTTAGCTAGAGCCAGCTAGGCATCTGGGCTTCAAAACACAAACAAAAACCCCACCGCCCAACAGAAAATGCCCTGTGCTGTTCCTTCAGGGCTCTAGAAGCTTTCCGGGGAACCTCCGTCGGAGTTGGACAAGCAACCAGATGTTAGTGAGACCCCCACACTCCCCCTCCCCCCTCCACACACACAGCACTCAGAAAGTGGTGGCAGCCACACTTTGGGGACAATCGCAGCTCTGTTGGGGCCGTGGGGTTTCCAGAGCAAGGCAGCCCCAGCAAGCCAGGGGAAGCCAAGTGACTTGTTCAGAAGTTTCGTTGGTCTTTTGCCTTATTAAAAGTGGCAGGCAAGAAAAGGGGGGGTGGAGATACAGAAGAAGTTCAGCTTCTGGGGGCTTCTGTGGAATTCTTTCATCCTTTCGTATAATCATTACTTACTAGAACGGATCTGATTTGGGTACTGCCGCGAAAATTTGGAAGGGGAGAATCCATTAGAAAGAAAGACTGTTGGTCGGGGCTGTGGAATTCTTATGGCAAATTGCCCTTCCTAAGTGCTGTGTTATTTTGTTGTTGCTTTATTTTATGTGGGGGAGGGGGGATTGTTTTGCTTTTCTTTTTGAAAACTCATTCCTGCGGTAGGAAAATAAAGCCGATTTCAAACACTTAAGAGATCATTTTCGGAATGGTCTAGATGCGCGATGGTGTGCTGCTACATTTGCCTCTCATTGTTTTTTAATCACTATTTTGTCAAGTTTAATTGCTGCCACGCTAACAACCCAAACGGGAGCAAAACAAAATAGGGGAGATCTATCATTGGTGAGAGCATTTTGATGGAACCTATATCCGTTTGCATCTTCCCCACCCAATGAGGCGGGGGGGGGGGGGAGGAGAGCAGGGAGAGGGATAGCAAAGGTTTTCTCCCTGGCTGGTTAAGGATCGTTTTCACAGTCTGGGGTGGGAAATTCCCAGAGTAACAGGCAAAGTGAGCCAATTCCCCTATAACAGCTCAGCCTCAGGGAACCAGGGATCAGATCTGGGGTTTTCATGACTGGATTTTATTTCTGGGCATATTACAAATTCTTCCACGTTCTCCTGGATGGTGAGTGTCTCTAAAGTAGAAAGAGACTTTGTCTTGCTTTATGCCTATGCCTCCAGGGTCACCTCCAAATTCTTCCTTTGGGTCTTGTGACAGACAGAGAGGCCAGACTCCAACACCCCCCTCCCCGCCCCCATTTGGGCAGGAATGGGTTCCCTTGCTCAGCTGCTCAGAGAATGGTGTGCTGGCAGCCCCTGGCTCCCTCACAGCTTGCCAGATGACATCATCAAGCCCTGCGCTCCTTGCAGTGGACAATCCCCAACACCCCAGCCCGCCAACACCCCCACCCGGATGGGGCTACTGAAATGGACACCCTTTGCTCGGAGATCCCGCAGGGCCACCCGATTCAGATTTGTCTTCCAAGCTGATGGCTGGCCCTATGTAATCACCACCCTCCCTTTTCTTTTCATGGATGCTCCTTCTGCCTCTGATTGTGTGCTTAAGGATGGCCAGTGCTGCCAGGAAGGGTCCGAGGGAGCACACCCTCCCTCCCAATCCTGCCCTCCCTCTCTGCATCTGCTTCCTGGGGAACCCAACCCAAGACAGATCACACACACATATGCACACGCACGCACATGCACTGGCTTTTTTATAACACGACTTCAGCGCCTTTCAGTGACTCTCTAATGGAAAAAATCTTCGGCGCTTTGCCGAGTATCCGGAGTGCTGGGGGTGGGGAGGGAGGGGCATTTCTGAGCTTCCAAGAGAAAATGCCAGGCCAGCTGTTCTGAAGGCTGGGAGATGTGTCTTCGGTAAAAATGTGGTCCAAACTCGGAGGAGTTTCTGGAATGTTCATTGCTGGGCTTCCATCTGGCAACTGGGTGAAGAAACTTGAAGAGCCTACAGTCCACAAGCAGTTCCTCCTCCAGGCCTTATGAGGAAGGAAAAGCCCAGTTGGGCACAGAGGCACCCACAGCTGTGTGATGTGTCCCCAATAGTGCAGGGCTTGTTATCACTTGAAGGTTTACCGAGCCCCCCGTTCTCAAGGAGACTGGCAGCCAGCTCCTTATAGGTTTCCAAACTGATTTGGCTGACTGCCCTTTGCAGGGGGCGGGGGGGACAACTTTCTCAAGGAGAAACATCTGTACTTGAGCCCGTCATCCAGGATAAAGTGTGCGGTACAACTATTCTTGCAGCCCCTCAAGATGATTCCTCCCTGCCATCGCGTCTGGTCCCACTCATAGCCACTCTAGAGGGCAGAGCAGAAATGTTCCTGCAGGGTTCTGAGGCTGTCACTCTTCCTCTTTCTTCTGAGGCACAGCTAGTGGCTTTGAACTGTCGACTTGGTGGTTAGCAGCCCAGCTCTGGGGGCACAGTGAGTCACCCCTGGGTGCTCTAGATGTCAGATCGGCAGCTGGAAGCTACCAGCTGGCCACTGGCCGCGAGAAAGATGAGGCTATGTGCTCCCATAAGGATGTACCGTTCTTGCAACCGACAGGACTGGTTCTACTCGCTCCTACGGGTCGCTATGAGTCAGCCTCGACTGGACGGCCGTGAGCTTGGGTTTGAGTTTGGGATTGTGCCAGCCCCTCTCACTTTGCCCCCCACCCCCACGTCTAGACCTGGGAATAGCATGCCAATGTTGCTGAATGAATGAATGAATGAATGAGGGGCTGAACCTCACATATACCATGCCAAACCCATCTCCCTAGTGCTCTCCATTGCCTCCAACCTCCTCTGCCTGGGGAACAAGAAGCACGTCTGGCTGTGCTCCAAGTGCGCACAATGGCTTCCTCTCTCTCCAGCCATAACTCACCGAAGCAGCAAAGCCCCTTGGGCCCCGCGCTGTCTCCCTCAGCAGCGGCCATCTCCTCCACTACCTGTGAAGCCAACCACCCCTCCTCCACCTCTGTCTGCCCTTCTCCTCTGCCCCGGCCTTTTGGCCCGTGGGCCTTGGGACTGCCGATGGTAGTGTTAAGCATCTACATTCCAGGTCCTCAGCTAGAAAATACTCAGCCGCATGCTTTTTCCCGGAAGGCCTCACCCGAGAGCCCTCCAGTAACACACTCTCTCTTGTACCATGCAATAATAATAGCTCACACTCCGCTACGGAGCTGACTGGATTCTGGACACTGTTCTAAGCACTTTACGTGGCTGCTGTTGTTAAGTGCCATCAAGTCGATTCCCACACGCAGCCACCACATGTGACAGACTAGAATTGCCCTCTAGAGAGGGGTTTGCTGTTTGGCTACAGTCTTGATGGGAACGAATCGCCAGGCCTTTCTCTTGAAGCACTATGCTATTTCCACGGAGTCAGTATCATTCTGACCCTGATGCTACCAGCAGAGAAACTGAGGCACCATGGGGTAAAGTCATTTGGCCAAGTCACACAGACAATACACGGGCATTTGAACCCAGTCGGCATCCCACTCAAGGTGATGCTACTGCTGGCTGGATTACAGTGCTGGCTGTGGACATGAGGGCTCCACGGAGACCTGGTAAGAGAAGGGACTTTGCCCGAAACAGGGACAGATGGCCTGAAGCCAGGGTTTTGAACCAGCGCTGCCTTGGCTGCCTGTGGTCTGACCGGCCTCATGCTGGTTTCATACACCTGGCGCCCTTTCATTCTAGAAGCAGCTCTCCAGCTGGCATAATCTAGCTTTGCCCAGCAGAAGCCAAAGCCGAAAGATGGGGCCGGGGAGCTGCCCAACCACACATCCCTGGCCTGCTGGCCTCAGGCCTCTCCAGAACAGGGCACTGGTGCGAGTATGGACCTTTGCAGAGCACCTGCCACCTGTCCCAGGATGCTATTTCATCTTCAAGACACTACCAAGAAGGGAATGGTGCCACCTTCATCTTCAGGTTGGCAGTCAGTAAGGGGCAAGTATTGGCACTTCAGACTCCAGGGAATGGGCATCTAGCCACCTTGCGTGGCACTGACAGTTTGTTCTCCACTACAGCACAAACGGTGAGAGATGCGATTTTCTGGGATGGTCTCATTTTTCCAGGTCTCACAACTTTCCCCCCTTTGACCGGGGACCGTCTCAACCATGCTGCTGCTGCTCATTTCAGCATGACATATTCGGGCTGTCCTCAGTTTTCCAGCTCACACAGCTTTCCCATTTAGCAAGTGAGATGGTTAGGCATTAGGTCAAGACACCCCTGGGTAAGGGTAGGGATGGAGCCCAAGCTATCAATCTCCTGAAGCACCTACTGACAACTCCTTGGGGATGTGGCCTTTTGTGTAAGGCAAACCCGGAGCGGAGATGCATCCCCTTTGCATTCTGCTGGAGCAGGATCCTGTGCCTGGCTAGCTCCTCAGTCTCTGTTGTGTTACCTGTTTATCCCAGGGACCCCCAGCGACTGCCCAAAGGTCGATTCATTTGGCCACCTTTGGATCCATTCACCTCTGCATCTGCCAACCTGGGTTGCCCTCACGCCAACCTCCCTCCCCCACCTCTGCTTATCTTCCTGCCTCCCATTCATCAGCCTCTATGAGTCAGAGAAACTGGACTTGAACTGGACTAGGCTTACATATTTTTACCACTGCACGAGCTATTTTTTGCTATAAGTCTTGTTCTCTGTACAAGCACATACATGGGTCACTGTTGTTGCTCCTCTAGAGAACCCAGCCTCACACAACAGGTTTGCCTGTGGAAACCACCTAGTAGACCAGCAAATGAGAGGGCTGTTGATCTGCTGCTGTAAAGTTTATAGCTTAAAAAAGAAAACCCTTCTGGAACTCGACTCTGCTCTGTAACCCAAGGGGTCGCCATGATGGGAATCAACTCTGCAGCAGTGGATGGGCTTTGGTTTGGGTGGGGGGGGTCTTGCCTTCCACTCTCGCAGATCAGGCCTAGGCAACCCTCCTCCCTTATTTAGTACCTATATCCCCTTCTCATTTTTCTCCACACTTGCTGATGGGACTTAGTAAAGAAGAAAGTATCTAGATGTATTGCAAAGACATCTGCATTCTAGAGAGTGGGAAATTAACTCAATAAAAAGGTAGGCACCGGCTGAGCCCCGGTGGCGTAGTGGTTGTGTGCGGGAATGCGGCCCACTGGGACGGAGGTTCAATTCCAGCAGTGGGGCTGGGCCTCCTACTCCCACCACCAGAGAGCACTGATGCCTCCCCAAAAAAATGGTAGGCACCTTCCACCTCAATGAAATATCTATGGGGGAGGGCGGGGAGGCTGCCTTAGAAGCTACTCCTCCTAGGTGAAGAAATGATATTGAATTTGGCCCCTCCTACAACTAAAGGCACAATGGACAGTGAGCCTTTTTGGATGGGGGAGGCAACATCTCCCTCATTTGGGTATGCTGTTCCAGCCTAGGGGCTCTGTTGGTGTAGTGGGTTAGCAGCTAGACTGGTAAATCCAAGGTCAAACTCACAAAAGGAGTGGACTACAAGTTGGGCTGCTAAGCACAAGGTCCAAACCCATCAGCCACTCTCCTGCAGAAAGATGAGGCTTCCTATTCCTGCAAAGATGTACAGTCTCAGAAACCCACGTGGGGCAGTTCTACTCAGTCCTGCAGGATCACTACGACTCAACCACAGTCAGCACTCTGATCTGTTTATCAAGTGACTCAACAAGTGGCGAGTTTTAAATAGGGGCCAGAAAAGAAATGGCTGGGCAACAGATTCGAGCTGCCATGCGCCGTCACTTGGACCACATGGTCCAGCTGATCTGATCACACTTAAAATGTCAGTGGCAGATGGAGATGTCATGTGGAGCCTTTGGAAGACCCTTATGGGTGAAGCACAGCTCAGACCCTTATAATTTTGGAGAAAAACCCTACCGTCTCTGCAGATAAATACTTTTCTCTTGAGAAATACCTTTTGGCTCATTACTGGGTCTTAGTAGAGACTGAATGACTCACCATGGGCCACCATGTGCCCTGAGTTGTCTATCATGAACTGGGTGAACCCAACGAGTCACAAAGTTGGTCGTACACAACAGAACTTGCTCATTACATGCATAAGACTGACTGGAGCAGGACCTGAAGGTACAAGTAAGCTGCATGCAGTGGACCAAATCAACAATCCTGGTCTCCGTGCTTGGCTTTTTCCTTATCAGCACCTATGGCCCCATCATGCTTGTTTTGCTGATGGTTCTGCAGGATGTGCAGGGACTTCTAAAAAGTGGACAGCAGCAAGCACTGTAGCCCCTTTCTGGGGCCTCTGGGAAGGACAATCCTCTCAATGGGCAAGCAGTGTCCCTGATTTTCCATTTTGCTAGAAAGCAGTCGCCAGATGGGACACTGGGCTGTGGCCAATGGTTTGGCTGGATGGTCAGGGACTTGGAAGGAGAAGGTTGAAAAATGAATGACAAAAAGGGGTGCGATGAATGGGATGAGAAAGTGAAGCTATTTGTGTCTCAAGTGAATGTTCACCCAAGTTACCTCAGCAGCAGAGGATTTCAACCATCAATTGCATAGGATGACATATTCTGTGAAAACTAGTCATCTTTCCCCAGCCACTCCTGTCTTTGCCCAATGGGCCATAAACCAAGTAACCATGGTGGCAGGGATGGAGGGTCTGTGTAGGCTCAGCAACATTCACTCATCAAAGCTGACTTAGCTACCGCCACTACTAAGTGTCCCATCTGCCAGCAGAAGAGGCTGAGATGTGGGATCATTCCTAGGGAAAATCAGCCAACAACCTAGTGGCGGGTTGATTGCATAGGACCACTTTCATTATTCTGTTCTTAGTGGAAGTGACACTTACTCTGATTATGGATTTGCCTTCCCTGCATGCAATGCTTCTGCCAAAACTACCACCCTTGGACATACAGAATGCCTTCTATGTTGACATAGTATCCTGCACAACATTGTCTCAGATCAATGGACTGATGTTATAACAAAAGAAGTGCAGCCATTGGGTCAGGATCATATAATGCACTGGTCTTACCATGTTTCCCACCATCCTGAAGTGGCTAGCTCAAGAGAACGAGGGAATGACCCATGGACATAACTACAGGTAGGTGACAAGGTTTCTTGGAAATGAGTCAATGTTCCCCAACAAACTACACCAGCTCCCAATATATGGTGCCATTTCTCCAATAGCCACGGTTCCTGGGTTCAAGAATCAAGAGGTAGAAATCCGAAGGGTCCCTCTCACTATTACTCCTAGTGACCCACTCATATCACTTTTGTTCCCTATCCCTGTGACCCAATGATCTGCCAGTCTAGAGGTCTTAGTTCCAAAGGGAGGAATACACCTATTGGAAGACACAACACTGACTCTCTTGAGCTGAGCTGAAACATGCACTTCAGCCATGTTGGGTTCCTCATGCCTTTGGATGAACAGGTAAAAGGGGGACTAATATTGAGTGACATGATTGATCCTAATTACCAATAGGAAACGAGGCTGATATCACATGATGAAGCTTAAAAAGAATATGTCTGGAACCCAGAAAATTCCTTAGGACATCTCTTAGTACTACTATAAATTCCTCAGGATGTCTCTTAGTACTACCATATTTGGTGGCTAAAGTCAATGGTAAACCTCAGCAAGCCAATGCCAACATGACTGCTAATGGACCAGATCCTTCAGGAATGAAGCCACAAAGCAAAGAGCTACAACTAGCTGAAGTGTTTGCTGAGGGCAAAAGGGATACAAAGTGAGTGGTGGAAGAAAATCATGCTAACTATCAACTACAACCACACGATCAGTTGCAGAAACAAGGGCTGTGATTTTTCATGAGTATTTACTTGTACATGAGCATTAAATATTTTTCTTTGGGGACCATGAGCTGTAAATGAGGCCAGTGTGTTTGGGGTTGTGCACATGCTAGGTACAACCTTTGCCACAAGTATAACTTTAGAACTGTCTCTATTTCGAGAGTTTGATTTCAGCAGGTGCGAAGTAGATGAAAGGTAGACTGTGATGGTTAAGGGTGTGTGTCTTGGAAAGGCCACAATTCTCAGCAGTTTGGCAGAGGTGATGTAGTCCCCACCACTATGATGAGCACTGATATAAAGTAATCACTTCCACAGTGAGAATTGCTGTGAAAAGCTAATACATTGAAAAGGAATTTCTTCTGCTGTGTGGTCTGCTTACACTCTGGCAAAGTTTGCTTGCTTTTTGAGGAAATCTGACTCCAGCCAATCCTGAGTGTCATCAGCAGTCTCCCATGTTACACGCCAACTTTGGAGTCAGTCAGTTCTACAACCAGCAGCCTGCTGTCTGACCTGCTGATCTTCAGTTCATCAGCCCTACAGCTACATGGGCCTTCAGCTTGCCATCTGACTTAAGGACCTGAAATCTTCCAGCTGCTACAATTTTCTGAGACATTTCCTTGATATAACCTCTCTCTCTCTCTCTCTCTCTCTCTCTCTCTCTCTCTCTCTGTCTCTCTCTCTCTCTTTCTCTCTCTCTCTCTCTCTATATATATATATATATACACACACACACACACACACATACATCTATAAGCCAAGTTTTGCTGGTTTTGCTTCTCTAGAGCACCTAGCTTAAGACCTTGTTTTCCTTTGGTCCATCTCTCTTGCCATTCTCCCAGTCACTGTATCCTCTGCTGACTTGGGAGTCCCAGCTGGAGGCTGTGCTGAACAACTCCTTTCTCTCCACTTTGAAGTTGTACAGCCTCTTCTCATCTTCATACCTGACAACTGACAGGTTGTACTTCCCAACCCCCAGTCCTCCTATGACAGGGTGGCAGGCAGACACTCGGGTTTTGGGAAACCCTGAACTCTGCTCCCAGTACAAACAAAAAATAACGCGTATTGATTGACTATTCTGAATTTGAGTGGCTAGGCATCGCTTTTGACTCAATGGCATTGAGTTTGTTTGCCTCCCAAGTCTTCGCAATGATCTCTCCTGTAGACTCCCTGGATTTGGTTCACTCTGCTGGAGACTGGTGCAAGTCCTGCACTAAGGGTCTGGGAGAACCCAGAATTAGGTAGATGGAGACCAATACCCACAAAACTAATGGGATATAATATAATACTCTAAATGATTATTGCTTTGAGAAGGGGGAGAACCCTGCAGGGTTCACTGTTGCTGCCTGCCTCTGCCCCCCTCCAAACACCTTAGTTTACGTGCAGTCCTGATGGGCAGGTCTCATACACACACCGACACCTTCCCATCTCAACTGCCTGCCTCTCTGACTTAGGGTTTCTTCCACAAGGGGCAGGGCCACTCACATAATGTGAAGGCTCCAGTGAAAATGAAAATGTGGGGTCTCTTGTTCAAAATCAAAAAATAAAACAAGCTATCTCGTCTTTCTCTCTCTCCTCTCCTCCTCCCTCCTCCCCTGGTCTCCTGTCTGTCTGCTTTTTTAAATTTTGTCATTTAATTTAGTGTTGTCTGGGGCCAGAGGATACTCATAGGTCAAGTGCTAATCTTCACTAGAGTCCTGTCCTACAAACTGACAACCAGTCCCAGGACATTAGCAGAGGACATTGGTAGTCACTGGGTGAAAGCCAAGATGTGAGCAGCCAAGAAGAACCCATCACAGGAAGATACAGAGACAATGACAGGTAGGACCAAAACCCATGGTGTATGCCTTATTGTCTCATCAAGCTTCACCTGTTAGTTTCCTTATAGCAGACCCCCAAATCATGGTGACCCCATTCACAATGGAACAAAAGACTGAGCCCTCCTATGCCACACCCATTGAGGGCTCTAGTTGGATCATTGTCATGCATAGGGTTCTGATTGGCTGAATTTTGGAAGTGGATCACCAGGTCCTTCTTCGTAGTCCATCTTAGTCTGGAAGCTCCACTGAGACCTGTTCAGCACCACAGTAACACGCAAGCCTCCAACCACAGACAGGTGATGGCTGTGCTTAGGACATGAAAAACAGGCTCAAATGGCTAAGGATTTCAAGATGGTGATGATGGTGTTAAACCCCAAGTGACAGGCCTCCCCCTGCACTGGTGGCAACACCCTGTGAAGCTCACCTGCCAGGGGAGCTTGCTCAGTCATAGGTAGTATACTCAACCCTGGAGTGTGAAAAAACTGTGACTCTGAGGACAGCTCTTAACCAAGGGGAAGGTAGGCAAGAATCAGTGGATGAATGCCCACCTATCCTGTAGGGGACCCATCTGAACCTTGATCTATTTTTTTTTATTCAGAGCATCTCCCAAAGGACTGAGCATCAGCTTCCCCCAGGACTGACCTACTCAGTAACTCATTGGCTTTTCGCCTTCTCTTGACGCACTTATATACTCTTTCATGTGCCATGCCTCCCAAATAAAGAAATAGCCTGTATTCATTGCCCTTATTTCAGAGTCTTCATTGGAAAGAAGCCAGACATCCGGCAATGGAGGGGGTAGCGACTGCTGCTGAGTCATCTCTGACTCAAGGTGACCCATAGGAATTGAACCCCAGCCTGCCACATTGAAGGCAAGAAGTCTATCAGAGTGGTTATTTTGTCAGGGACCGTGGAGTTGCTTCTCAACCCATAACAACCCTATATGACCGAAAAGATCTGTACCGCTCAGGTTCTCTAGGCTGCAATCCTTATGGGGCAAGAGTGCCATGTCTTCCTCCTGCAGAGCAGATAGAAGAGTCAAAGTGTCAAGTCTAAGGTCTAATCATTGTGCCGCCCACGCTCCTCTGTCTGAGGAGAATGCCTGCAACTTTATTTTGCAGCAGATTTCCTGGAGATCTTGTTAAAATGCAGATTCTGATTCAATGGTCTAGGCGGGCCAGAGACCTGCATTTCTACCAAGTTCCTCAATGATGTTGATGAAGCTTTAGCAGCAGGGTCAGAGAGGGGGAAGTGCTAGACAGGCCTGTTTCCATTCATCATGACTTGGTTCCAAGAAAAGACAGGCTCTAACAGCTTTCCAGTGCTGGAAGAAAAAAGTGTTGCTGTGATACTGTCTGGTGGAGAGTCCGAAGTCGGCCAGCTCATAGGCCGCTGGCCAGCGTGTGACTTGGCTGTCCTTAGGCAAGTGCCCAACCACCTTTGATCCAGTCGACACCTGCCAGAGTGACAGTGTCCTGTGGCACTGGCTTAGAGGTTTCTTCTGAAGGTTTTTCTCAGGTGTGGTACAAATGGTATGCCTGGATCTTGTTAATATTATATATATATATATATGTGTGTGTATATATATATATATAGAATATGAAGCATTCCATTCCACTATTGAGAGGTATATGTTTTGGGAACTCAGAAGGCGACAAGGTGGGAAGTAGGAAAGCAAACCATTACAGACTTACTCGGGGACCAACTCAACCCACCAATTTAAGTAGGGTTTTTTTTATTCCCCTCAAAAAAGGGCTGCTGAAAGCCTAATTTCTGTTCCCGTGGGACAGGAGGACTGTGAATGAGGCACTGGGGGTGAGTTACGGGGTTACTAACTGCATGGTCAGTAGTTCAAACCCACCTGTGGCTCCTTGGGACAGAGATGAGGCTGTTTTCTCCTGCAGAGATATATAGTCTCAGAAATGCAATAAGATGGCAACAATTGGGTGGCAGAGGATTGGGTTCGAGTATATTCCTATGGTCATAATCCCATTTAAGAAGAATTCTCTTACATTAATGAGGCAGGGTTCTTGTGGGTGGTATCTTTCGTCAAACTCTTTTGAGATATAAAAGATTTTAAGCAGGTGAGTAGAGGATCAAGGTGGGAGACAGGGAAGATAGGTGCCAAGTCTCCTGGAAATTGCCAAGGAACAAAGACAAAGACACTGGAGGCGCCAGGACGGTCCTCCTGAAGGAACACAGAGAAAGCCTTCCCCTAGGCCGGGGCCCTGATCTCAGGCTTCCCGCCTCCTAAACGGGGAGGAAACATATTCTGTTTCTTAAAGCCACCCACGCGTGGGATTTTTGTTACCGCAGCACTAGAAAATGAAGACAAGATCCTATGAGAAGGTTTCCAGCAAAAGAATTCTTTCTTAGAACAGTCTAAGGAGCAAAGACGGCACTATCTGGAAAATGGGCAGAGCCATTCATTCACTCAGCACTTGTCACACAGACACAACGCAGAGTCAGGCAGGAGAAGGTTCTCCTAGGCAGTTGCTGCACGCATGGCCCCATCCTGGCCTAGAGGATATGCTTCCTCTATCCCTCACCCTGGCATTCCTTCCCACCCCACCCCCATTTCCAACCCACCTCCATATCATCCAGACCACAACCTCTGCCCCCCACCAGCCCTCCACTTCAACAAGCTCTCCCGAGACCAAGGTTGGGGCCAAGCATCTGGACTTTGGACATCCTTCCTGATTGAGACCTTGGGATTGACCGAGGGTCAGGCAGAGCGCCTGGGTGGTGGGAATGGAGGATGGCTTGGCTGCTCATAGAAAGGGTGGTCCACCCAGGGGCACTTCGAAAGACAGGTTCGATGACCTACTTCCAGAAAAATAAGCCATCAAAAATCCCAGAGGGCACAGTTCTAGTCGTACATGCCTGGGGTCTGTCTCCAGTAGTCAAAGTCGACTCAATGGCCACTGGTATTGGAGTGTCAGGCAGAATAACTGACACACTAGTTGGAGACCAGGCTTAAGGGTCAGATACAGGTGGAATCAATCCTAGCTCCATCACAGCCTAGCTAGTGAATTAAGGCAAGCTATTTGATCTTTGACCTCTGTTTCTGCATCTGTAAAGCAGAAATAATAGCTCGCTCGCTCTTTCTTTCCCACATGTGTGTGCGCGCGTGCACACACATACATACACACACACGGTTATTGCTAATAACTAACGTGATGCTGTTCTTTGGAAAGGGTTCAGTGTTCTCCCTGGCACTTGGCTGGCCTTCAATGAATGGGAGCTGCTGGGCAGTGGCCTGTGCCTTGCTGTGATGCAGAGTGAACCAGTTTCAGCAGGGCATCCAGACGAAGGCAGAGAAGGATGAAAGGCCTGGCCATCTACTTCCCAAATTAAGCAATGACATCTCTGTGGATCACAGTGTACTATTACTTGCCGTAGGGCTGGAAGAAAGGCCTCTAGCTGGGAGGGTACCTCACTATGGCCACTGCAATGGCCTTAGATATGCCAGCCCTCAAGAAGATGGAACAGGACCGGACCATGTTTCCTTCTGTCCCACTTAGTTGCCTGAATCTGAACCAATTCCACCTAAGACAATTCCCCTAAGACAATGGTTCTCAACCTTCCTAATGCCACCACCCTTTTAGTTCCTCATGTTGTGGTGACCCCCCCCCCACCAACCATAAAATTATTTCTGTTGCTATTTCATAACTGTAATTTTGCTACTGTTATGAATTGGGCGACGCCTGTGAAAGTGTTGTTTAACCCGCAAAGGGGCTGCGGCCTACAGGTTGAGACCAGACCCCCACTCTTGCATCTGAACCGTTCAGGCAGAGAGGTTGGAGAATTCTGAGATTTTCCAATTTTAGGTATGTCATATGGTGTGTTCAGCACACAGGAGGGGCAGCGGAGAGTGGGGGCAACAGGGGTGAGGTCAGCAGGGGTTGGGGTCATCCAAAGTTTTGTAGAGAAATGCCATTAGTTTATAATTCCTCACTTCCACCAACTTACAGAAGCCCCCTTTCATCACATGAAGCAACAGAGCTTTACAATCAAACACACGGCCGTGTCTGCAGCAAAATGCCTGCTAACGGGGAGGTCAGCAGTTCAAAACCACAGGGCACACCATGGGAGAAAGTGAGGCTGTCCCTCCCATAGGATTTACCATCTCAGAAACCCTGGGGAGCAGTTCTGCTCTGAGGCCATTCCTACGAGTCAGAACTGAGTCCATGGCAGTCAGTTGGTTGGCGGCAAAAGATACAGATATTCACAATTCAGCTGGCATCAAAAGAGGCCTCACACCAACGCAAGCAGACTCAGCCATGAAATGGGGTTTTGCCAAACCTGTTGGTTGTCCGCGCTGCTGTTGGGTTTGAAACCTCATAAGTTGATCTATTGCACTCAGGTTGCAAGTGAAGGACCAGACGTGGGAACCGACAGCAACCAGGGCCTGGGGAGGGGAGGAGAAGGAATCTTCCGTGTAGGGTTCAAAAGCCAGCCTGCTGGTGGCAGAGCGAGAAGGCTGGCGAATCACAAACTCGCCACCAGGCAGAGAGGGTGGGAAAGGAAGACAGACTGTGCCTGCATTTCTAGTCGCATAATTTTGCTCCCCAGAGGCCTAGAAAACATTCATTCCCAGACCCCCTCTATCAGCCACTGAATAGCTGAATAAATGGATGCGAGGCAATGAATAAATAAAGAAACAGAGCAGAGGAGAGGAGAGGGGAGTGCGCCTGGGCTCTGCAGCCTGCCAAAGGTAGACGAGCCAGTCACCCTCTTTCTATAGCCCATTCCAGAAGATGTCCTCAAGCATCCCTGGGGGTCGCGCAAGAGGAAGCCTGGCTGGGCTGAGCCTGTGCCAAGGGAAATGGGACGCGCTGAAAGAAATAGCCCTCCCGGGAATAGGCTAACCCCGGGAACCACGTCATTCATCCTGTGGCCCTCGGTTTTGTTTCCAGATTCCTGGTCGCAGCCTCCGGTCAAACATTTATAGACACAGTATGTGTGTGTGTGTGTGTGTGTGTGTGTGTGTGTGTGTGTGTGGTGTGTGCGCGCGCGCGCTGTGCCTATGCAACAACAGCGACTTGGAGAGAAAAGAAAACAATTGTTTTCTCTGCGCCCCAAAGGGAGCCGACCCGGTGCTCTGGAGCTGAGCTGGGGGAGAGCACGGCGCATGTTCTCCTCCCCACGTCTTTTCTTATTTTGCATTTCTCATTACATCCGCATGTCACGGGGCTGCTGGCTGATTTATAATTTATTGGTTTAGTGTCTCGCGGCAGGGAAAGGATGCTACGCTATATTTTTCAGGGACACTCAATTCAACTTTGGTGACGCAGCCAGGGCCACAGCTGTGAGGGGCACAAAAGAAAGATGTGTGGGAGGAGGAGGGCAGAGCGAGAGAAAAACCAGCGCCCGAGGCTTCCAGGTTTGTCCTGGCCAGATTTGCCCTCCACCGTCAGATGCACCGGCCTCCCTCTCCCTGGGTGCCCGTGTGTGTGTGTGTGTGTGTGTGTGTGCGCGCGCGCACGCGCGCGCGCTTTCTAATCTGATTTTGGAAATTCGATCTCAATCAAAGCTGAAAACACACATTTACAATGTGAGCTGGGGGGTCAGTGGGGGGGGGGCTCAAATACAGGACAGTTTAGGGCGTCTTCCTGCTTTGATTGGGTTTACCAGGATGGACCTTGAGACCAAGATGCACATGGAACTGATTTAATGAAGAAGTTCCCTCAGGATAAATGGGGAGGGGGAGGCCAGGAAGGGAGAGAAGGAACAGAAGGAGGCCAGGCAAAGCCCCTCCAAGGGGCCCTCTGGTTCCATCACACAGCGGGTTTGCTGAAGACTATGGGACCAGGCAGGCTCCCCGTGTGTGGCCTCTGATGACCCAGGGGTGTTAACACAGAACTCGGCTCCCAGGGAGTTTCAGTGGCTGCTTTCACAGCAGTCCGCAGCTTGACCTTTCTTCTGCAGGGGCTCTAATCCACCAAGTGGACCAAGTGGACCTGATGTCTACCCAGTGCCTAAACACATCCAAACCCCAACTCCCATGGCCACCCAGGCCACTCTGACTCACGGTCACCTCAGACTCCACCTGACCTGCGTGCCTGTGATCTTCACCGAACGAAACTGAGCCTTTTTCCCAGGGTCCCCACCACGCCCCAAGGGGCCTTCCTCGAGGAGCCGGTGACGACTTAGAGCGTCCCTACAGGACAGAGTGAAGTTGGGGGTCTGAGAGGGTAACTCTTGCCAGAAGCAGACGGCCTCAGCCTTCTCCCTTGGAGCAGCTGGCAGGTTTGACCCACCAACGTGGCCTTGAGCTGCCCATCCTTGAGCCCACAGCCCACCCCTCCCCCCAGGGTTCCTTAACAACTCCCACCATGACTACAAACAAGAAAAACCAAGTCGCTACCATCACACCAACTCTGACGTAGCGACCCTGCAGGAGAGTTCGGCACACTCCGACTTGACATCATTACAGGAGTCCACCGTGTCGTTGTTCTTCCTGCAGAAAGGCTGGCAGAGTTAAACCACTAGCTTGGGATTAGCAGTCTTCTGTAGCGCACAAAGCCCCTTCTCAAGTGGCCCCAGGCTCCTTGAACACAGGTGAAAAGGGGAGACTGCAGGTAGCCCACCCAGGAACGAGACCCAGTCGCTGAGCAGTGGGACAAGAGGGTCTGGGAGGTAAAGGGCAGAAAATGAGGCAAGATCCAGGCGGCGCCTGCCACCGACCCAAAAGTTCCATTTGTACCCAGAGGTGACGAATGGCCTTAGTGACAAATTACCTGCTGCAGGTGGAGTCGGATTCAGAACAGGACCTGGAAGGGAGACAGAAAGGAGGGGGTAAAAGCCAGAATTTCCAGAAAAGTTGAGACTGCTAGTGGAAAGGCCATGGTTATGTGTGTTTGGTTTGGGTCCAATGGAGACTTGAGCTGAAAGGGGAGGGAAAGGGGTGTACAGTCAGGCGAGAGAACTGGCCATTCTTGTGTAAAACAGGGAAAAGGAAGTACACTTCAGGGAAAAGTGGTAATGATCGGCTCTCGGGGTTAGACCCACGGTCTTTGATTGAATAACATGGCAGGGTTTTGATTCAATAGTAATCTGATTTGGGTACCACACCAATAATAAATTCTCCCGCAAACGGAAAAATTCTGTAGGGGAATGGAAAGCATTCAAAGCCCCTGGTTTTCATTGAATTAAATATGAAAATGTATCATGCAATCGATATTGCAATATTTGATTCAATCAGCATTTCGGGATGGGAACTGTTTTCTCCCATTTGTTTTTATGCTGTCGCAAAATATTTCAATTTGCTTTGGAATTTATTATTGACAAATCACCCTCCCAGCCGGGATTGGGGGAGGGGGCAGGCCATGTGGGGGAGTAGGGGGAGACGTTCGTCACAGAGGATTGGCAGCTAAGAGCCGTTGGGCCAAATCGGGCCCAGACAAATAGCCAGAGAGTGGAGAACGTGTAGGTGAAATTCCTGTAAAGCGCTGACTATACACAGCAAGGAAGGAGACAAGGACATTTGTCATGAGAAGAAAGAAGATGAGACAAGTGTCTTTTCCTCCGGGTTCAGACTACTGTTGAAGAAGGGGGGGAAGGGAAGAGCAAGTCCCAGGAATAAGGACCTCCAACCCCAAACTAAACTCACTGCTGTCTCTTAGGGACCCTATAGGACAGGGTAGAACTGCCCCTGTGAGTTTCTAAGGCTTTAACTCCTTATGGTAGTAGAAAGCCCATATTTCTATAGCAAGGACCTGCCAGAAGTCAAATTATATGGCAGAACATGCTCCCTGTGACTCAGACCCTTAGGCTAACCTACCCTCAGGAAAACTTGCAGATCTATAGATGGGGTATGGGTGGCCTGGTGCCATGTCACCAACACCAGCTTGTAGTCCTAGAAACTTAGATCTGAGTCTAAGTTCTACCACTCACTAGCTGTGTGGCGTTGGGTAAATGACTTAACTACTCTGTGCCTTCATTTCATTATTTATGGAATAGAGGTAGAACTTTATCTTTCCCACAGGGCTGTAGTAATTATTAAATGAATGCATATTAAGTTAAAGATGCTTCTGAGCCTAATACTTCATATGCTGCCAGGAAATGAGAACTATTATTATTATCACTATCATTATTATTTTACTGGCTGATGCTCATGGCTACCACTGGTCTTCTAGCCCAGAGGTTGGCAGTTCGAACCCACCAAGTGATACCAAGGAAGAAAGACTGGGCAATCTGCTCTCATAAAAATAAGAGCCCAGGAAAAAGACCCCAAAGAGCAATTGGACTCTCTAATCCATGGGGTGGCCAAAAGTTAAAGTTGGCCCAGTAGCAATGAGCAGTCATCAGATCCTAAGATGCTACATTAAAAACATGCAGCCGTCTTAAAAACTAGCCCCAAATGTAAGGGCTTTAAACTGTCTTGCAACACTCTGTATGAGACCAGATTTTTCTAAGAATCACAGTCACCTGTATACCTCTAGATTCTCTCTTTCTTGTGGAGCTCAGCTTTTAGAGAGGTGGTGAGAGGTCTGCTCTAGAGGTCACGTGGTAGAGAGAGCCGAAGGAGGAAGGAGACTGTGGCTCTTCACCTGTCACTGGAGGAGGAAAGCAAAAAATAATACCTGAAATCACTCTGGTGAAAATCATAATGATTCGCTGCGATAGTTCCTCTGGGCTGGACTCAGCTCAGCTGACCTGGCAAGGCTCACCATGATCAGTTGGAAGTTCAGCTAGCATCTGGCTAGGCCCGGGCGATCTCATGCACTGATCTGGAGGTTGCCTGGCTGTTCACAGGGGTGGTGACACGGGCCGTGTGTCCTCAGGCCTCCGGCACACTTGTCTGTGTTTTGTAGCAGGGCAGCCTGATTCCTGGGGTTGAGTCTCGTGCCCAGCACTGCTCATGTCACTGTTTGCTGCTGTGTCCTCCACAGGCCACGGCACGACACAAGGACACCCTCATGGATGGAGAGATGCTTCCCTCTTGGAGGAAAAAAATAGAAAAGACATAGCCCAGAGGTCATGCCTGATGTCCTCTTGCTACACAAGGGGAGATAGAAGCCACCTCTCCATCTGCTCAAGGAGGAGTCCAATGAGGCAGAGGGCAGACATGTCTCCACCTGCCATCCGTCTGTGCCCCAATTCTGACACCCACTGTCCCTCCCACTGCACTCAGCTTCTCTGCTGGATATAGCAATTCATTGCAAGGGCCACACAGAACTCACAGAGCACATTCATGATGATGGGATTTACTAGGGAAAGTAACCGGTTCTCAGGTAAAGACTCCCCAAACTAGGTTAAAAGGAGCCCAAAACTTTAGGGATACCATCTTGTTGTCCCCAGGATCTCCTCTCAGCCATGCTGGCAGGCACGTCTGCCTCAGGTTTGCAGCTTCTCAGTCCCATAGCCCCTCAACCTCTGCTCTGGTCGACCAAGGGTTATCAAGTTCCTGCAGCATGGAGAGATGCCCAGTGGGGACCCCACTCTGCAAGTTAGCCACTGAGCTTTCCTTACTCGGTGGGCCAGAAAGTCCATGGCTCTATCTGCGCTCAAAGTCACGGCCATTACCACCATGACATAAAGGGCTCTTCCTTCTTGATGCTCGTGGGAATGCCTGGGCCTGCTTCTGAATGGCAAAAGTGGTCAGTTCCTGACTTAGAGTCCTCTACAGCTTATTTATCTGCTTTCACTCAGTCATTTGGTGGGAGTTACAAAGACAGGGGATTAAAAAGGCTCACCAAGTTATTTCACTTACCACACCTCCTAGTGTACAAATACATATTGTCAGTGTGGGAATCTCCGAAGAAGTATCTATGGAGACGTTCCAAATGGCTATGAATTATCATCATGATCATCACCACCACCACCATCCTCATCATCACTGTCATCAGCATCATATCTCTGAAGGCATGTATCAGATCCCACACCTAGTGCAGCTACAGTCATGAACTACCTCTCAGTTAGCCTTGACCTCCCTGAGGGTGGCCTATCTCTGTGTCCTTTGTGCCCAGTGAGCTAGTTGGTACTCAAAGACATGTTTGCTGAATGGATAATGTAAGGACACTTGAATCGTTTTATACAAAGGAACATTACCAGAAATACATTCATGCTAATAAAGAGTTAAGTATTCAAAGAATCATGCCTCACCAAACTGCTTGCATCTTCAAGCTAATAGCAGGAAAAGGATGTGGCTTAGCAGAAATTGACGCTTGGGCAGAATGATAAGAATGACTGATATTTTAGCAGTACTGCTCCCCATATCCCTCCCATTGCGCCCTCAGTCAGTGCTTTCCTTGGCTTACAAGTATGACTGTCCTAGGGGTGGCTCCTGGGGGTCAGGGGAGTAGCTGATGAGGTTGTGTCTTTTCCAGGTTTAGGAGCCCAGGTGCTATAGAGGTCTTTGTGCTGAATTGCTAACCACAAGGTCAGTGCTTCAAATCCACCAGCCACTCCCAGGGAGAACGATAACCTGGAGGCTTCTTGAGAGGGTTACAGTCTCAAAAACCCACAGGGGAAGTTCTGCTCTGCCCTTTGAGGTCACGGTGGGAGTTATATAAGTGTCACTTTGAGGATAAAGCGTGTATGGAGTGGAGTCTAGTCTGTCAGTCAGATCATAGCCAATGATTTCTGTGTGGGCATGGCCTTCTCCTGAAAATTCTGGGAAATCTGGTACTTTCTCCTGGAAAAGACACAACCTCATCAGCTACTCCCCTGACCCCCTGGAGCCACCCCTAGGACAGCTATTTCTCTAGTCTCTCCAGACTAACACTGCCACGATGAGTCAGAATTGACTCCACCGCCATTAATTTGGTCTGTGGCAGTATGATGGTTAAGCACCCAGTTGTTCACCAAAAGGCTGGAGGTTCAAACACACCCACTGGCTTTGGGGGAGAAAGACCCTCCAAGTAGTTCACCAAAAGATGCCCACGGAGGAAGCTCTCTTCTGCAGTCCTACTATGCTAGACGGGCCTGTGCACAGCACAGCAGGGGTGCCGGTCCACATCTCCACCCGTCCTTGCTGACTTCAGCAAGCTGGGAAAGAAGGACTTTACGGCTATTGAGAGGACTGATGGGACCAAATAAGTCCTTTAAAAATCCAATGTTTATCACTGTTGTTGTTGCTGTTGTTGCTATCGAGTCCCTCGCAACCCATAGGGACCCTATGTACAACTGTCCGGTCCTGGGCCATCCTCACAATTGTCCCTGTGCTTGAGCCCACTGCTGCAGCCAGGGTGTCAGTCCATCTTGGGCAGACCCTTCCGCTTTGGCGCGGTCCTTCTCCTTTACAAAGCATGATGTGCTTCTTCAGGGACTGGTCTCTTGTGATATGTCCAAAGTCCCCCCATCCTCTCAGCAAACCTCTCAGAAGCATTCTGGCCCTCCTTCTTCCAAGACAGATAGACTGCCCTCTTGCCAGTTCGTGGTACTTGCAATATTCTTCACCCACACCATAATTCGAAAGCATCCATTCTTCTTCAGTCTTTCTTAGTCAATGTCCAACTCTCACATGCATCTGAGGTGATTGAAAACACCATGCCTTGGGTCAGGTACACCTTAGTCCGGAAAGAAGCAGCCTTGCTTTTCAACACTCTAAAGACTTGCCCGAGGCAACCGGCCATTTAATCACTTGACTGCTTCTTCCATGAGCATCACTTTGTGGATTCAAACAAAACACAATCCTTGACAATGTCAATCTTGCGTCCATTTATCAGGATGTTGCCTACTGCTCCAGTTGTCAGGATTTGGGTCTTCTTGACCCTGAGTTGTAATTCATGCTGCAGGCTACAATCCTTGATTTTCATCAGCAAGTGCCTCAAGTCCTCCCCACTTACAGCAAGCAAGGGGGCCTTCAATCTCTGTCAATGTTTTGAAGCTTGCATAAGGTTTTCAGCAGCAACTCCCTCCGAAGTGGGGAGCTGAGTCCTTCTTCATGGTCTGTTTTTAGTTTGGAAGTGCCTCTGACAGCTGTTCCCTTTGGGTGGCCCTGCTGGCCTTTGACATACCAGTGACATCGCTTCCAGCATCACAACACACAAGCCCCCACAATCCTCCAAACCCAGCACCTACTAAGTCACAATAAATGCTTTGGCACAAAGGAGGCTTTGATGAGTGCAGCAAGGAATCTAGTTCCTGGAGCTTACCTTCTAATGTGCGGTGCATACAGGGAAAGCAAGAGCTGGTATCTGTCCCAGAGGAAAGGGTAAGACCCATTGAACCCCCCTAAAAGGGAAATAGGTTCTGTCAAGGAGGTTCCATCTTAGCCCCGAGAGCTCACTGGTGCACAGCAAGCAGAATAGCACATGCACAGCCTCCTGGAAAAGAAACCCCAGTGATGCAAGGCCAAGGGACCAGACAACAGGCCTGGCTCCCCACAACAGGATGGTAAGATTTGTGCAATAGCTAATGCCTACTGAGCATTTCCTAAGTACTAGACACTCTTCTAAACTTTTGACAGGAATTAATTCATTTAATCTGCACCCACCCACTCCTACATGTGTGTGTCTATAGAAAAAGATGCATATCACGAAAGAGCTCACACCATTGTAAGAGTGGATAAATCTAGTTCAGTTCAAGCCTGTAGGTTGGAGATGATCAGGAAGTTTCCCCAGATTCCTGGAACTTCAGGGGCTGACAAACAAGAAGCAGAAAGCAGGTGGCCACAGGCTGGTGGATGCAGAGCTGAGTAGATCCGAAGTCAGCAGTCAGCGATGGTGCGTGGGATCCACACGCGATATGACAGGAAGTTGGCAAAGCAGATGGAGGACCTGAATCCTGCAGAAGTGATCTGGCTTCCACTCAAGGTCAATCCATGTTAAGCCCAGGCCACACTTTGAATGAAAACTCCCTCAACCATGTCAAGGCTTGTGACCTTATTAAGGAGATGGTGGCATCGTGGATTATTTGTTGAACTGTTGTGAAGTTAGCAGTTCTAAACCACCAGCTGCTCTGCAGAAGGAAGATCAGGCTTTCTACTGCCTTAAGGAGTTAGACTCTCAGACCCTCAAGGGGTCCTCCCCTGTCCTATAGCATGGCTATGAGTCAGAATTGACTCCGTGACAGTGAGTTTGGTATTCTATTCTAGTCTTCCCACAACTGCTTGGCTGCCGCTCAAAGATCCTGTCATGGACTTGACCACACTATGTTCAGAGATATCATGGGAAATGACAGGCTAGCACACATTGCATCCATGAGCTTTCATTGCATTAGCAAATAAGCAGAGAAGCTGGATTACCATTTTATTGACAACTAATTCTCACACCATAAGTTTCAACATGTTAAAACGTGTTGCATAATCATCACCACAGTCATTTGAAGAGGTTTGACTCTTCATGGGAGTAGGAAGCATTAGCTTTCTCCCTCGGAATGGCTGGTGGTCTCAAACTTTGCAGGTAGCCACGGAATACTAACCACTATGCTACCAGGGCTTCTTGAAGAAAGCCTAGTGTGGGCTTAATGTAAAGATGAATCCAAGCGTATGAGCTATACGGTTTATGTGTCCTCGGGAAATAGTCCATGAGTATCTTTTTCCCCCTCCCAACCTTTGGGCTTAAGCCACAATGCTTTCCTTTCGTGGTGCAAACAGTTAAGCATTGGATTCCTAACTCGAAGGTTGCTGGTTCAAAGCTGCCCAGAGGCACCTCGGTAGCCAGGTCTGGTGGTCAGCTTCTAAAAGATCGAGGCCTTGACAGCTCTAGGGAGCAGTTCTGTGCTGCACCCCTGGGGTCGCCATGAGTCAGAGCAACCCCAAGAATCCATAGCACATTTGAGGAGGTTCTGGTCACCTGGCCAAAGCTCCAGGGTTTGGCATTGCCACTTGGATGGGAGCAGCATGCTTTCTCAGTTAGCAGCTTTGGGTGTTGGACATCTTCTTGCGTCAGGTGAAGAACCTACTACTAAGGTCTTACTCCCCTCTACGGAGAGGGAGGATGGGAGAGGGTCTCTACAGTGGCGGCATTGGCCACGCCCAGGTTGAACTCCAAAAAAGTATTTTGATGCTCTTTGAGTGCACAGTAGAAAAGGCCCTGGCAGCATAACATGCATAGAGGAGTGGTCCTTAACCTTTGTGAGGTCACCGATGTTTTGAGAACTGATGGAAGGTAAAGACGTAATGGTACACATTCCCCGAATATAGCCAAGGAGTCTTGAGAAATTCATGTGTGTCCAAGGTCAGCATCTGTGATAGGGGTGGGCCATAATAACTTTAGCCTGGCCGATTTGTATAGCAAGATGACCATGCCAGCCATGCAAATTTTAGTCAAGAACTCACAGGCTATTGGTTGGACCACTTCCTTTTCCGACATATCCTTGGAAAACAACTTGTGGCAGAATATGCCCCAGGCAAAGTTCCAAATTGAGAGGGTCCCTCCTTGAAGAAGAAGCTTCCACCTACCCCACCCGAATTCCTGCCATGCCCCAGCTGCCCCAAAGATGCTTTCAGAAGCCTCTACTTCTCACATCATCTCTCTCCCATGGCTGGCCAGAGGGTACCCGTGACAGTAACTCCATTTCCCCAGGAATACACCGATTCAGCATGACTCATCTTTGGTCTGAGTCCAGTCTGAAAAGAGTTAGGCTTCCTTTCTGCCGTGAGAGGCAGTAGAGGACAAAAATTAAGATCCTGGGTTCCAGGGTCAGGAGCATACACATCACCAAATCTGCCCACCTACCTGGGCATAGGGGCTATGAATTGAGCTGTCGACCTCAAGTTTAACAGTTCGAAACTATGTGAGAAAGATGAAACTTTCTACTTCCATAAAGAATAAAAGTCTCAGAAACTCACAGGGGCTATTCTACCCAGTCCTAAAGGGTCGCTAGGAGGCAGGATCAACTCGGTGACAGTGACTTTGAATTGATTTGGGACAGACCACCTACCTACTTTTATGTAGGGAGCCCTGATGGGATAGTTGGTACCTGTTGAGCTGAGTTCCAAAGGGCCTGCAGTTTGAAACCACCGGCCTCGCTCCTCGGGAGAAAGACAGGGCTTCCTATTTCCATAAGGAATTCCTGTCTCAGAAACCCACAGTGGGTAATTCTACCCTGTCCTATGAAGTCGCTGAGAATCAGAATCCACTCAGTGGGAGTGAGTTTGGTTTTGAATTTGTGTCCGGGATCTGTCACATTTTAAAAGGTCAGTGGATGTTGAATGGGTAAATGAATGCATCTCTTTTAAAGGCCCACTCCGGTGGCATAGTGGTGATGTGTTGTGCTGTGATCCGTAAGGTTAGCAGTTCAAAACTCCCAGCTGCTGTGCGGGAGATAAACAGGGCTTTGGATCCGAGTAAAGAGGTACTGGCTCAGAAGCCCACGGAGCCACTTCTACCTTGCCCTGTAGGGTAACTATGCATCATAACTGACTCAATGGCAGTGAGTTGGCCTTTTGTTGCGTGAGGGCTGACTGTGCCATTTAAAGAAGCACTGTGGCTACACTCTCTGTAAGGGAATGGGAGCAGTTATACCCTTATTCGCTCAACTAGATTCTGACTTTAATTACTGGGGTCTCTTCGATATCTTCAGCAGATCCCTGAGTGGTACAATGGAAAGGCTGCTGGCTCAAATCCACCAAGAGGTGCTTTGGAAGAAAGACTTGGCAATCTTCTTCCAAAAGATCACAGCCTTTGAATACTCCTTGGGGTGTCTCAGAGGGTATCCAAAAGTCACAATTTGGTTTGTTCTTTTGTTTGTTTGTGTACCTGTTTGCTTATTGGTTTTTCATACCCTTTGGGGAAAGGTTTCATAGTATTCTTTTTCTTTCCTCCTGCAATGACTGGACCTGGGATGGCAAGGCACACCTTTGTGGCAGAGATTAGAATTTTCCTGAGGCCCATAATTCCCCACAGCCAAAGATTCTGAGCAAGTGTGCTGAGACGGAAGGACACTAAGTCCTCCACCCCTACCAGTGACCCCCCAGAGCCAGCTGTGCCTTTTAAGGTCTGTGCTGCCACGTGGTAGGTGGTCTAACAAAGTCAACAAACAAAAGGGGGGAGATCTCCACCGCCAGGTCTCCCCTTGGCATCTGTTTGAGGTGTGAAGGATCGGGGGGGGGGTGCTTTCCATTCTGGAGATGAGCTGCCACGTGATCATTTTCCTCCAGTGGAGAGCCCGCTGGTTGCAGGCGTTCCCTGAGTCCTCTTGTCCAACGCGCGTTCAACACCACAGCCCTGAGAGAAGACAGGTGCAGGGACCCTTGATTCAAGTGCAGTGACTCTCCACTGGAGGCCATAGGGATGTGCCTGGAGGTCAGAGATCCTCTGGGTAACTGCACTGCATCTTGAAGAATCATTTGAACTACGGTCCTGGTGAAGAATAGTCCAAACACCACAAACATATCTTCCAAAACAACAAACATATCTGTCTTTTGGAGAAGAGAAGCAATGGTAGGAGACGTTGTTTCATATACTTTGGGTCCCTTATCAGGACAGAGCAGTCCCTGGAAAAGGACAGGACTCTTGGACAAGTAGAAGGACAGTGAAAAAGAGGAAGGTCCTTGGACCCAGTGGCTTCAGGATGGCGCTGGGCCAGCAATGTGTCATTCTGTTGCCCACGGTTGCTGGAGTCAGAACCGAGTCAGAGACACCTCACCACAGCAAATGAGATGAGCATGAAAATGCATACTGTGGCTATGATCCCGTTCATTTTTTTATACCTACTGATTGCTTATGTGTCCAGCATCATTACATGGCCATGGTTCCTGCGCCAGTGAAAGGCTCAGCTGGGAGGGACAAGTTGTAGCCGAAGCAGTTGGACAGGGGCAGAAGCCACCCCTCAGCCTCATGACTCAAGGAGGAACCAGGGTGCCTGTGAGATCTGAGACCTGTGGCTACAGCCTGGCATTCTGAGAAACACTTGTCACTACTCTATGCCTTCACACACACACACACACACACACACACACACACACACACACACATACACCCTGGGGAATACAGTTGTGCCGCTGACATGGTTAATTCTTTAGTCCAGAGTAGGTTACATATCATAAATTAAGTCATTCATCCAGATGACTTGATGGCCTCGGGCCCTTTCTAAGGGCCCCAGAAATGGAAACATCACCCAGTGAGCACAGCAGGCCTAACCAGATTAAAATTAATTAGGAAAAATAATCAAACCCTGAACTGTTTTAGGAAGAGGGGAGAAAAGAAGAACTGTGCATTCCAGAAGAACAGGCTTTCCTGGAATTGTGTGCAAGTGCTCTGACAATGCAGTCAGACTCGCCGTCCATGCTCCAGGAGTGGGCGGCCAGGATGCATTTGAGGAGAAACCGAGTAGCAATGACAGGGACAATGTGACAATTGTCCTCGGTGTGGGTCACAGGTTTGCACTGGGATGGTTCAAAGCCTCCTGTCACTCCATGGGAAAAGGTGGAGGCTGTCTGCCCTTGTAACATTGACAGCCTCGGATCCCCTACAGAGGGTCTCTCTGAGTCAGAATCAACTTGATGGCAGTGGGATTTAAATATATCTATATCATGATCACATTTCACATTCACTATCCCTTCACTTTTCACATTTACCAAGCTCCGAATCTGGAGCAGACATCCTTCGAGGAGCAGGGGAGACATCTGTGAAGGAAAGACACAAGAGACCCCGTCGCTGATCTCCTGACGTTCTCTTCCAGTGGGGGAGAGGCAGGTGACAGACGAGTAAATTCTATGTCAGGGACTGCGACGCGGCGCTTACACATCGGGCTGCTCACCGCAAAGTCAGCAGTGTGAAGTCACCCGCTGCCGCACAGGAGAAAGACAGGGCTTTTTACGTCCATAAAGAGTTAGGATCTTGAGGACTCCAGGTGGCAGCTCTGTCCGGTCCTGGGGAGTGGCTATGAGTCACCATCGCCTCCATGGCAGTGAGTTTGAGATGTACAGGAAAGAAAGTCAATAAGGGGAGAAATGAATAGGGACTGAGAGAGAGAGTTGCTATTGGAAAATTGACTTAACCTTTCTGAGCCTCCATCTTCTCATCTAGGAAATAGGTCACCATTTCTGTCTCATGAGATACTCTGGATAATGACACGAAACAATGTGGATAGTGACTACTAGTACCTGGTTGGCCTCCCCACTCTCTACCCCCAATCTTCCCATAACTCACTGATGGCAACACAAATCCCTTGACCAGTGTTGAGAGGAAGTCTCCTCTTTGTGGCATCCCAAAATATCCCTAGTCCTTTTGCTCTCTGTCTGTATTGAAAGGAAACTCTGGAACTTAGAAAATCCAAGACATGCAACGTTATCCATGTGGACCTAGGCTGGGGGAAGTAGACAGGCTTAGGAACCAGAGCGACCTGAACTCCAATCCTGATTCCCCTTCTATCAGTTGTTAATCCTTAGTTGCTTTGCTGTTACATCTGGGCTGGGAGTGGCAGTGGGGGCTAGAAGGGTAGATAGGGGATGAGGAAAGATAAAGTCCCTCCTGCCAAAGTTTGGGAAGAATATCCAATTAAATTGCACCTAGAACATAACCTGTGTGTCAGTTAGAGCCCCTTCGCTTTGCTTATGGGCACCAGAGGATGACTTGCCGTGTCCAGGTCAGCTGGTGACACCATCAGCACCTACTGATCTTTCTGAGGACATGTACTGGTGCCACACCGCGTGTCAGTCAAATGCTGTCAAGAGTCAGCCTTCACTCTGGGAGAATCAGATAAACCGACGTTAATGGACAGGCCACTTGCTGCGATGGTGACAAGTGAGAAGAACCAAGAGATGTGGACCCAGCATCAAGAAAGAACTGAGAGCCATTTCTACCACCCTGGGAGTTGAGGGATGGGAAGAGCATACCTTGCGAGATCGGGGAGAAGTGGGAACTTGGGGGGTGAATGAGGCGTTGGGGCTTTGGAAGGGCTGTAATGATGAAGGGACAAGACCAGCCAGTAGCAGAGATGAGTATGATAGCAAGGAGAAAGCAAAGAATCACCCCCAACCTCTCTCTTTTCTTCCCCTAATCTGGCGCTCCCAATTGGTCAAACCCAAACAAAATTCCATGCCCCATTAGTCCAACTGAACTGAAATCGTATCTTCCCAATGGCCAACCCCAATTGAAATGAGAGCTTCCCATTGCCCAAGCTCATTTGAAAGCCAGCCATCATGAGAGCCCATGAGTCAGTCCTCAGAGACCAGTCACCAGGGCACGGAGCAGCGTGGAATAGGGTAAGACTGTGGCTCAAACAGAGAACAACCAGCATGCACCTACATAGGATGTGCACCCTAGAGACAGCTCTGGACATCAGCTGTTCCCTTGCCACAGTGGTTCTCACCTCTGAGCACCCATCTGGCAGAATCCCTTGCGGGAGGGGCAGGGCTGGTTACAGTACAGATGGTCAGCCCCCACTCCTCAGGGTGGACTTTCAGGTGCCGCATTTCCAGCGAGTTCCCAGGTGACGGTGTTGCTGCTGCAGGACGGAGACTACACTGTGAGAATCAGGTTTTGTAGCAGGAGATTTTGCTTAACCAGCTCCACTGGCCCAGTGTGCACTCAGCTTCGAATGAGTCTGCTTGGAGGAAGATGAGCCAAATGGACGCAACCACCACAAATGCCGTGGCCACAAGACAACCCCAGGTCTTCCTTCACCTTGCCTGCAGGGCCTTGAAGCTCAGGAAACTTCCTGGGATACCATCTGCATCTCAACTCAGCTGACAGACACCCACCTGGCTAGCCGCACTGCCCTCCCTCCACTCTTTCTCTTGCCTTCCCTCACTCACTGTGTCCTTCCTCCTTCTGGGGCTTGTTCTCTGCCTGATCCTTGCTATGTTGCCTACCCATCTCTTCTGGGGAGATAATGCTTGGGGCCTGCAACTTCTTGAGCTCAGTCTCAGAGGTTGCAGCTCCTGGTCACACAACCCTTCCCCCCTACAGGCAGCTCAGCCACTCTGAGGCTTCCCCTGACATCTTTGTTTCGAACGAAGAGCGCAGAACGCTCTTGAGGGTGCTGCCAACCTTGGGTTGACTCGGGGGCCTTCCTCAGGCTCGCAATGGGCCAAGACCATCAGCAAACTCTCTTCTTAACCTGTCACCCTTGCCCAACTCCGTATCGGACCCAGCCCTGGCCTCGTCTTTCTGCTTTGAGGATGTCCTTTTGACAGTCATGCCTCTTGTCCGTCTTCACAGAACAGTTGCAAGCACCAAAAGAAGAAGCTCCAGGGAGGGTCATCCGTGGGAGGGGCCTCCCATGAGCACAGATTCTCTGAGTCCCTTCTTTGGAGAGCTCCCCCCCACTCCTGCTCTGATCGTCTGAGTCCCACTATCCATGCTCCCTCTCCTGCCCTAGTCATAGAGCAACAAGGAACCAAGCCTGGGCCAATGAGCACAATCTAGTCTCCTGCACGCAAGGTTTGGTGCAGAGCTTGGTCTGTGTGCCAAGTGGGGGCCATCCATGGGGCGTGGCTGTGGGAGCCACTCAGATCCCCTTCCCAAACCACCCCCCCCATACACACACACACAAACTGAGCACCCAAAACACGCATGCCTTTGGCAGCTTGAAATTGATTCTGGTGAGAGTCCTTGTGCCGTGGAGAAATGGACAGATGCTACAGTTCCAGGCTTGTGTTGTTTATTTGGACACCCTGTTGTCAAAACACCGAGCAACACACCGCTACATGGGAAAGAGCCACTTTTCATGAGGTGGCTCCATGGAGGGGCGGGCGAGCTCCACAGAGAGGATCGTGTGCAAAATAGAAAAGCGTCACCAAAAGAAACAGAGTCCAGAGTGGTCCCAGAGAAAAAGCAATCGCCAGCAGTATGGTGTGTCTGTCTCCTGCACGCAGTCAGGGCCAAACTCCAAAGCAGCCCACTTCTACAAAACCAAACCACCAAGCCCGCTGTGCAACGATGGGGTGGTGGGCATCCTTGAGCCCATTCTGAGCCCTAGCAATGGAACAAAGGCCCGCCGCGCTCTGCACCATCCTCACCAGTATCGTAATGATTGTGGGTGCTGCCAACCTTGGGTTGCAGCCCCTTGGTCGATCCATCTCACAGAGGGTCTTCTGGTTTGGATATCCCTCTACTAATCCAAGCACGATGTCCCTTTCCAGGACCTGCTCCCACCTGATGGCAGATCCAAAGTGCCTGAGACAAACTTTCCCCATCCTTGTTTCAAAGGGGCATTCTTGTCCTGTTTCTCCCCAAACAGATGTGCTTGCTCTCCTGACTGATGGTCCATAAGGTTGTCGATATTCTTCACCATCCCCATCATGCTAATGCGCTGATATTTTTCTGCGGTCTCCCTTGTTCATTACTCAGCTTGTGCGTCGTGCACGCACGGCCATGGGAAGCGCTGTGGCTTGGGTCAGGGGCACCTTAGCCTTCGAGGTCACATCTTTGCTCTTCAGCACTGGAAGTGGGTCTCTCGAGTTGCGCTCACTAATTTGAATAGAGCCTGGTCGTGAAATGGGCTACCCACTGGCCTATTCATGGCAAAGTCAGCAGTTTGAAAACATCAGACACTCCTGGGTGCCTGTGTAGTGGGGGGGGGGGGTGCCTATGAGGCTTTCTGTCCCCATAGAAATGCACAGCTTCAGAAACCCAAAGTGAGCAGTTCTAGCCTGTCCTCTAGGGTCTCTGTAAGTCAAAGCCAACTCATTGGCAGCGGGGATTTGAATCGGGGTTTTTAACTTCAGCAACATGAAGCAAGATGCCTGAAGTGGGAACTAGAAAAAAAAAAAAGATCTTTGTTGTAGAAATTCCTTCCTGCTCCCAACTGTAACATTGCACTGGGGGAACTTCCATTCAATCCCAAAAGGATGCTTTTTGGGATTTGAAGTGCATGGAAATGCAGCCCCCCGCTGAGCCAGGAGGCAGGCCATCCAGAATGACAGCCCCACTCTCGTGTGTGTGTGTCGTGTGTCGGCTCTGGGCTCCAGCCCCAGGCCCTCCGTGGCCATCAGGAAACTGAGCTTGGATCCTCAGGTTTCCATTATGGGGATTCTCAGGAGGCAAAGTTTTGAGAATTGGCCTCATTCCAGCCAGAAAGCCTGCAAATCTGCCTCCCCTACCTCACTGCCCAAGTCACAGGCAGGAGCAGTGCCAGCAAGTCCCAGGAGAGCCTGTTAGTGTCTGACAGAGGGCGTTCTGAGAAAGGCAGTGTGCCCCAGGCAGCTGGCAGCCTCTGCCCTCGAGGGCAGCCTGTGGCTGTCAGAACCTTGGGAGACCCTGGAATCTTTTTAAACTGCGACTTGGGTTCTCCCTGGTCCTCCCCCTGATTGCTTTCCTGCTCAGGAATGCCCCTGCCATTGGCCACATCGTCCCTGGTCTCCCCTGTTCTGTGGGTCTTCCTTCCAGGAAAGGGAAGGTGGAAGAGGAGAGACTTCCGCTTATTCTGCAGGATGGTATCTCGCCATGTGATGGGACAGTGGGCTGAGCCCTGGGAGGTTGACAGGACAGGGGCTCTGGGCCAACACTGCAGCCACCACCGAGGGGCCTGTAAAAGACAGCACGCCCTCTGTGTCCAGACACCGAACTGGACACACACACACACAACACTATCCACACAATATACCACACACTATACACATCACACACACCACAGTTATCACACATCATACCCCCCACATCACACACACTATGCATAACACAGACAAGCAGTTGCCACACTTATCACACACACTATACGTACTACACATATCACACACCATACATGCACATACTACACACTACACGTGTCACACACATCCCATACACTATACACCACATGCATCACATAGGACACACATCACCTGCACTACACACATACATTATAGACACCCATGCTACACGCACTCTACACATGCATAAGTACACCACACACTGCATACATCATCGTGCACACAGAACACTCACACACATGTGCCGCTCACACTACACACATTACATAGGCACACACCACACACACACACACACACACACACCGTTCACTGCTGTGCAGACATAACCACACAGACACAGACTATCCATCCATATACACTCGTTACACTCATGTGGAAGAGGGTGAATTACAAAGCAATGCTACAACCTGTGAGAGAGTCCTAGTAAACAAAATAAAATTTTCAAAATGTAAAGCTCTTCTTTGCACATATCCTTCCCCTAGGTCTGCACACGTCACAATGGTGGTACTGGCATCCCTGAGGGACTGAGATTATGTCCTTTTACATTGTTCTTTGAGTTTGGGGAACAAAAAGGAAGTCTGAAGGGGCAAGATCAGGGCAATAAGGTGGAGGAACTCTGCTTTCTCAACAAAATTCTCCCAGGACAGGTCGTATAGCCTTGGTCCATCATCGTGATGGGAAACGAGTTCCTCAGCCTAACTGTCTGGCCTGTTTTCTCACCCAGGCAAGTTTCCATTTTCTGATAGGTCTTCATCGTAAAGTTCCCAAGATTCTCCTGTGTACTTCAAAAAGACTCAAAATGCCCCTTTGAGAGTACAAAACCCCCCACACAAACAGTCCCTATAGCCTACTTAACTGATCTCATTGCCCTTGGAAGCCACGGTTTTGATTGGACCTTGCACCCTAGATTGTAGTGACAAATCCAAAATTTGTCCCAAGGTTCGATTCATTCCATAAAAGCATCTTCCTTCATTTCAATTTTTCTGTCATTTTACTGGAAGCTCTGACAGATGTTACAACGATCCATAATTCAATTAGATCAAGCATAATTGTACAATTTTCAATCTCGCTTACAAGATGGATGGCGTGGTCAGCTCTTGGAGCTCACGGACCGCTGACTGGGCTGTTGGCACCCTGGAGCCCAAAGCTTGCCGAGGTAGAGGTGGCCGCTGACAATGGGAAACGCCAACACTGCGAGTTCCAGCTCCAGTCGCTGTAGCATCAATGGTTAGCCCACAGTCTCCTTCCACCAGGTTCTGCACTTTGGCCACTGCCACCTCATTCCTCGAGGTTGAATCGTTTCTGCCTTGGATCATCTTTGAAGTCTTCCTTAAAATGCTTGAGCCCTCTAAAACCTGGTGCTTACTGTGGGCCAGCCTTCTCATTTCACTGCTGCAAAACTTCAATGACTTGGGAAGATGTCCATGTAAATTTTGTTAAAATGTTTTCTATTTTCATTTTAGCCCTCATCTCAACATGGCACATACAGTATCCTTGTGATTTTTATTTTTGAAGGCACCCAGAGGAGGCTAAGACAAGTCCCAAGATCACACGTTGAAACATGACTTGTTTGGAATCTACCAATGCACGCACGGACTGGACCTCTGGGCCTCCCCACCGTCGAGGGGGTAGGACAGAGTAGAACTGCCCCAGGGGGTTTCTAGGGCTGCACACCTTTATGAGAGTAGAAAGTTTATCTTTCTCCTGCAAAGCAGCCTGTAGTTTCCAAACTACTGACCTTGCAGTTAGCCCAATGCCACCATGCCGCTATGCCACTGGGACACCCGGGACCCTAGTAGCCATGCTTTTTGATGTACCCTTGTGCATTTGTAAACACACGTACAATCTCATGTGCATTCGCACGCACATCCAAATACACCTGTCTATGGGACTTTGTATGATCATCCTCCAATATGTGTTCGAAAGCAGTTGGCCTCGAGGTGGCTTCCTGAATCTGCTTCTTTCCCTCCTTTCATCCCTGCACTACTCGTCCCCACAGCACTCCTCCCCACCCCAGGATGACTTCCATTGCCTGAGAAATGTTAGGTTTCCACCTGGCATCCTAAGTTATGAATCCCAAGCCAGAAAGCCATGGAAGCCCACCCTCAAGGCCCAACCCATGAACTCGTTACAGAAGGTAGCTACAACACACCGCATAAGCTCACTGAAGCAGACTCACTTCTGTAGCTGTATTTCTACAGATGACGTACCGCCTGTGTGGTGCTGCCCTGATGGATGGCCTGTGTCCGCAAAGGAAGGGCGGGGGACAGCCACAGGAACCCGCATGTCAGGCAGAGGAAGGGGTGGAGAGATGGGCAGGGCTGAGTGGCCAGCTGCCAGGGTCAGAGGAGTAGGATCTCAGACATCCTGTGCCCTGAGATTCAGCTGCTCGGGTGTGAGCCACCTAGACCTGGGGCCTCTCAGGGCCTCTGAGGACACGGACAGATGTGAGGTCTGGAAAACTCCATCCCCTGCTTTGCGCCACTGTTCTTTCTGACCTGTCAGCTGCTGCCCAATCAGTCAGCAAGCTCAAGGTGATGGGCTGGCCACTGAAGGAGCCCTCGTGCTATAATGGTTACACATTGGGCTGTAATCTGTAAGGTCAACAGTTCAAAATCACCACCCGCTCCATGAGAGAAAAACGGGGCTTCTTTACTCCTGTAAACAATTACAGTCTTGGAAACCTAAATAGGCAGTCCTATCCT
>PVJH01023445.1:7288-34892 GCA_004026705.1 Nesogale talazaci | reverse complement strand
ACAATCTCAGAAACTCACAGGGGGAGTTCTGTCCTGTCCTTTCAGGGTCTCCAAGAGTAGGCTTCAACTGGATGGCAGTTAGGGTTTGTGCATTTGTTTCTTTTTTGTATTTTATTGATCTATAGCTGAAGTCCAGAGAGGATAATTTTTCAGCATTTACATGCAACTATTTTCACCTTGTCTAACATGTGCTTTGACCATTCTGCCTGACAGCTAAAAGCTTACAGCATGTTTTAGTTGCTCTCTAATAAAGTCTGACATTCTGTGCTTGATCACTTCTGGGTACATGGTCTTCCTTAGGAAATCTTGTCATGTCTCTAGAGCAGTGGTTCTCAACCTTCCTAAGGCCACAACTCTTTAATACAGTTCCTCATGCTGTGGTGTCCCCCCAAGCATAAAATTATTTTCATTGCTACTTCATAACTCTCATTTTGCTACTGTTATGATTCACCCCTGTGAAAGGACCCTTCTACCCCCCAAAGGGTCTCCACCCACAGGTTGAGAACCGCTGCTCTAGATTATAAAAAATCCTCCTGCATCCTCTTGTAACAGTTTTCTAGATTTATCTTTGTTTAATTTCAGCTTTATCTTATTAATGCATGTGGAACTTATTTCTGTATATGGCACGCATTGTAATTGACATTGAATTCTTATTTCTGGCTGTCCAATTGTCCTCAAGCTTTATGGTAGTGCTTTTTTCCCCTTTCCCCCAGATTTGAAATGCCCCTTCATGATATTTTAAATCTCCAAACTGTCTCTGTAGTCCTTGTATATAAAGATACATTTTGGAGTGGGGGAAGTATTGCTCCTAGGGTCTCAGGCCAGACAGACATGTGGAGACAGGTCCCTACGTTCTCTTGCTAAAATGCCTTCAAATCAAGGGCCCCATCAAATAGTAGCTTCTGAGGAAATCAGCCGGGCCAGTGAAATCTCAGGCCCAGAGATCAGATCACAAGTCCCTGGAGACTGTGTGGGGATCTCAAATGGATAATCTTGATCACTTTTCTCAAACGATGCACGGCAGGCATGGGACTAAATGCAGGGAAAAGTTTAAAGAGAGTTGAAAAAGTCCAGGCAATTGTCACCAAGGAAATTATTTTCCATTTGTTCTTTCAGGGACCCGCTGCTTATTCTCTGGCAAGGTCGCTTCTATCACAATCTTGTTGGCAAAGCCGTCCCACCCTCTCTGATCTTGGGTATTCGGAGGATGCCTTTTTGCTTCGGAAACTCACAGACCATGGAACGGGAGCTTGACTTGAGTCCAGGGTACCAAAAGGGCTGTTGTGATGTGATGGAAATCATAAGGTCTGACTCCTTTGTGGAGGGAAGGCCTACCCCCAGGTCAGTTCCCTCTCCCGTGACCTCATGACTTTGGGGCCTGCCCAGTCCCGCACCGTTCACAATCCATTGCTTGTTGGAGACCATTGCTGCAGCCCCTGTGTCCATCCATCTTCATAGAAAATCATTCTGTTGATACTCATTTTGTCTTATTTCATTTTAAATGGGCGATATATTTTAAGATGGGCTCTTTAGGCATATAATTACAGTGCACTTAAAGTTCATTTTCTTGTTAAAATAACTAATATGCATCGACTATAAAAGTAATTGATTGGGCTGAGCCCGGGTGGTGTAGTGGTTGTGCACGGGACTGCGGCCCACTGGGATGGAGGTTCAATTCCAGCTCACAGGAGCAAAGGCTGGGCCTCCTACTCCCACCACCAGAGGGCAGTGATGCCTAAAAAAAAAAAAAGTAATTGATTGGGTTCAGGAACTCAAAACCAATGATAGATTTCTGATATTGCGTCATCCTTAAATAGCTAGAATCCATTCTGCTTTGCATGTCATGTGATCTTTTAATACCTTACGGAACTCCACACAACAATCATTTACTTCAGACTTTGTGAAGGACTTTAAAAGGTCTGAGGTTTTACCCTATTTGCAGGCCCTAAATGCTGGCAGGGGGCATGGCAAACCTGGTCAGAGATCAAAGACCTGGGTCCCCAGAGCCCAGCCATCAGCAGGGTATCATGGCCCCCTTGGCTGACCTTGATCCTCAGGACACAGATCCAATGCAGTGGCCCAGGGGGTGCCACACATGCAGGGAGCCTGTGCCTCAGCTGAGGGACTCCAGGCTGAGGGAAACTGCATCAAAATCAGTGCAAACATTTATTGTGTGCAAAGCACATTTGTACATTTGTGCCCTCATCATTCTCAAAACATTTGCTTTCTAATGAAGCCCGTGGTATTAGCTCCTCATTTTTCCCTTCGTCAACACCCGCCACCCCCCCCACCCCCCCCTGTGAGCTGAGCCCTTATCATAGGATTTTTCAGGACAGGACATAATTTGAGAATGTATACTCAAAAAACAATTTTTTTAAGAACCTATACTCCCCAGAGAGTTTCCATTCAGTATGCTAGTTTGAGATGTTATTCACTCAATAGTAACTCAGGAAAATCTGGGACCAACTCTGACCTTCTGCACTGCATTGACTTTTATGCAGAAATGTGGAAGTCCTCCGTGCTAGTGCTTGTGAATGTGACCTTATGGGTGGGTTAATCAAGGGGAGGTGAAGTTCTACTTGAATTAGGGTAGGCCCTAAATCTAATGACCAGTGTCCTTATAAGAAGCTTGGATCCAGAGAAGACACTGGAGAAGGCTACAAGGAGATAGGCAGATATGAGAGAAATGCAGTCACCAATCAAGGTTGCTTGGGGCCATTAGAAACTGGTAGAGATAAGAAGGATTCCTTCCTGGGGTTTCTGGAAGCCGCCTGACATTGCCAGCACCTTGATCCTGTGCTTCTGACTTCCAGAGCAATGAGAAACAACATCCCTGTTGTTTTTCAGCCCCCGTTTGTAGTAGCTTGTTAAGGCAACCCCGAGACATGGGTACTACCCCATGAGACAATGTTGAGCTAGCAGAAACTTCTAGCATGTGAAAGCCACTGTGGGGGAGGGGGTACTCACATCTTCCTCTCGAAGTTTTCGAGTACAAAAACTGGAAAGGCTTGGAGAAGAGCAATCTATTATGATGATCTGTATCTGATCATAACTCATAGCAGTTATCAGTCTCAATGTGGATTTGAGACTGGAAAAAACCAATATACTCTCTGGTAACTATTATAGAGTCTTTGTGGGAAGACGTTTTATTTTTCTTATTCAATAAACAAAAAATTAGAGTCATAGCTATGGCATGTACTGTTGAATCTTTGGGCCTCTGCTAACGCTCCTTACCTGCATACTACAGGTTCTAGTGGACACTAGCTTTACCATTTCTCTACCTTACCACATTGATGGCATCATAAAAATGAGAAGCAAGAAGCAGCTCTTCACACAGGTCTTTATGGAGTTGTTCATGTACAGAAAGTTAAAAAAAAAAATCAATCTGCCCCAAACTTATAGGGCTGCCATCTAGTGAAGTTTCCCCTACAGGATCAATGAACAAAGTTTGTCAGAACATCACCTCTGAAGGCGTGGAGCTGCTAACTCAAGGTCGGCAGTTTGAAACCACCAGGCCATCATCTGGAAGATGACGTTTTTTTGCTCCAGTAAAGTTACAGTCTCAGAAACCTACCCGGGACCATTCTACCCTGTGCTAGAGGGTTTGCTCTGCATCTAACTCAAAGGTGGATTATGAGTCTTGAACTTTCCTAGCAGTGTGGCTGGTGAGTTTGAACTGCTGACCTTATGGTAGGCTGACCAAAGTTTACCCGACAGTGGCAATTTTCAATTGTGGAATATTCGCCGACCATGGAACTTGAGCTCCATTTCTATCATTTCTGCCAAGACAAACATTGGACTTACTGAGCAGTCATCCTTCATGAAGTTGCAAGGAGAGAAAGAGAAATGGACCTTGTGAAGAGGACTTCCTGGAAAGATACACAACATAAGTTGGAGTGCATGTGAGACACCGGGGCCCAAGAGAAGTTTATTAAGATGAATACAAATGGTTCTTCTCCACCCCCACTATCATGATCCCAATTCTACCTTAAGAATCCGGATAAACACTGGTATAGATAGGAACCGAAAATGATCTTATCAGGACTAATGTTGAGAGTGGTGATACTGGGAGGGTGAAGGGAAGGTGGGGGAGGGAGGGGGGGACCGATTATAAGGTTCTATATAGAACCTCTGCCCTGGGGTATGGATAGCAGGGAAGTGGGTGAAGGGAGACAGCCTATAGTGTATGATATGACAAAATAATAACAACTTATAAATTATCAAGGATGCATGAGAGAGGAGGTGTGGGGAGGGAGGGGAAAAATGAGGAGCTAGTACCAAGGGCTTAAGGAGAAAGAAAATGTTTTGAGAAGGATGATGGCAATAAATGTATAAATGTGCTTAGCATACAACGGATAGATGGATGGGTTGTGATAAGAGTTGAATGAGCCCCTGATAAAATGATCTTTTAAAAAAGATTAACACCAATGTAGCCTTGATTTATAGATGTCTGGTGGCACTGTCAAGTGAGCAGGATGGGTGGTTCAAACTTCCTCAGGAGAAACCTGAGGTTACCTGCTCCCATGCAGATTGACAGCCTCTGAAACCGAGGGTCACTGAGTGGAGCTGGACTTGCTGTACAGTGATGGATGTATGGAAGACTTGCAGAGCCACATTGAGTTCTGTCTGCCCTACCAGAATGTTGTGTTGTCGTTAGATGGAGAAAGTGACACTAAGCACAGTGGCACAACACACTGTTCTATCTCGCACCATGCTCACACGCGTTGTTAAGCCTGTGCCTGGAATTCGCATGTTGTGCGAAGTGAGACAATCACTGTCAATCGCTATACCCCCTTCATTCCAAGGTGAGCCAGGAAGAGACCTGCTGCAGAGACTTGGACGAATGTGATCCACCGCTGCCCCAGACCTACTTCTCTCAGAGTCTGCTGCCCAGCTGATTCTCCTGGTGGTTGTTACAGACTGTCAAGAGAGTCTCCAAGTGCACTTGACCTCTGCTCAATGGAATGAAACTGTGCTTCATCCTGCCCTGCTCCCGTGATCATTTTCAGGTAGGTGTATGGGTCCTGATTGGATCCACTGGGTTTTGATCAGTTGATTTTCAGAATTAGATGGTGAGGCATTTCATCCTAGAACCAAGCAACTCTGTTGGAATCGGATCAGCAACACAGCCACAGGCAAGCCTCCGCTCACTGAAGGAGACGGATGGCAGCTAAACATGAATGGAACCCAGGATTCTGGTATGGAAGACAAGAAAACTACTACTACTGAACCAACAGAGTCTCTCTCTCTTCTCTCTCTCTCTCTCTCTCTCTCTCTCTCTCTCTCTCCCTCTCTCTCGCAGGTGTTGACCTTGTCATTCCACTATGTCCAGAGTAGCTCTTCATTCAAGAAATCCTGCTTAGAACTGGATAGGCCCTTTCCATCTGAAGATTACAAACATTTATAAGTGAATTGTGAAAAGAAAGGTGGAAAACTGGAACTATTTGGGGCCTTTTCTTTTTTTAACCTCTGACAACATTTCTTCTATTGTGTCTTGGACCACCTCTGCTTTGTTTCTGTCCTCTTCTTCTGTTTTATAACTTTGGTGGCAATTGTGTGCACATTTAGGGTGGCCAGTTTCTTTTTCTATCTTGTTTATACTGCATTGAATTTTCCAAATTTATTTTCTAGCCAACTACTTACTGAATCCTCTCATGAGGTCTCCATCCTGCAGTCGAAGTATGTACAGTATGCACATGGAATCACTTCCCTGCTTAAACCCAGGCATGGCCTTCCAGTGTTCACAGGACAGTCATCAAATGTCCCTTTGGGTTGGAAAATGAGGCATGTGACCTGTGCCATCTCTTGAATTCTGTTGTCTCTTCCCTCCACCTCACTTGTGATGTTGAGACTCACAGGCCTCTATCTGACACTCCGCCCCCATGTCACATTTGTGCTCTTCCTTCTGCCTGGAATGCTTTCTCCTGCACTTGACCAGCTCAGAAGCAGAATGCCCTTCTATGGCTCCCTGAACCTAGCACTATGGTTCTTTGTTACAGTGACTGTGATACTTTGAATATTTCTTTCAGAGAATCACTGACTTACCTACAGGATGATTCGTTTTAACTGCTATTTCTCCTTTTGGAAATTCCTTCTCTCTCTTTCTACCCCAAAATGGTCCTATATGACATATACTTTTCAGTTTGTGAGCAGCAATTAGCGGGAATAAAGATACATTTCTATTCCATTAACTATGTGAAACTAAATCCTGAATGAGATTCCCCCTCCCACCCCATTTTTTTTTTTTTTGGTAATTGTCCCTGAGTAATATAGAGGAAGACTTCACTAATGTCTCTGTGCAGATAAACATCTACCCAGCTCTTTGACAAGTCCTAGTGGCATTGTGGTTCCCGTGTAGGCTGCTCACCAAGGTCAGCCACTCTTGGGGAGAAAGACGAGGCGTTGGACTCCCTTAAAGAGATGCAGTCTCAGAAAATGCCTGGGACAGCTAGTGCTCCCCTGCCCTGCAGCGGCACTCTGAGTTGGCATTGAATCCATGGCAATGAGTTTGGGTTTGGGTTTATTTCCTAGCCAACCAACCGCCTCAGATTGGCAAGCACACAAAATAGGCCCTGTTGGGAGGACATAAAAGACACTTATGTAGATAACTGGGAAACTTTTATGAACCAATTCGACATTATTTATTTTTGACATTATCTTTTAAAATGAAAATACAGTGTGCCATTTGGAGCCCTGGGCGCAATGGAATGTGTTTTCTCCTTTAATATTCACTGTCTTTGGTCTCTAGGAGGCATCAGCCCCCTTGCTTCCCCTCTGCCTCCTTTGCAGGCAGTCTCTTCCAACCTGGGGGTCACGGCTGCTCTCCCACAACTTCATCTCCCTGCTTCTTTTTTTGTTTGTTATTTTTTTTTGGGGGGGGGGGGGCATCACTGCCTCTGGTGGCTGTGGGCGCTACCCAGTGCTGCTCCTAAGAGCCACCGCTGGATTTGAACCACCAAACCCGCGGGCCGCACTTAACCACTTACGCCACCGGGGCTCAGCCCTCCCTGCTTCTTAGTGAGTGATTTTACCCCCATCAGGGACTCCGTTCACATCTGGACACCAATGGCTCATAGCCTGATCTCCCAGGCCAGCCTCTTCTGAATTCCAGACCTGTCCACAGTGCTACCTGACAGCCCCAGAGGCACCTCATGTCAACCAGCAAGGATCAGGCTCCTGATTCCCAGCACCAAACAAAATAAGGACTGCTCCTTGGGTTCTCCCCACCGCAGTGAATGGTACCTTCCAGGCCAGTGCCCCAGGACACCCTGCCGCTGACCTCTCTCACAGTTCCAGGCCAAGTCTTGCTGATCTTATTCTCTTGCTATCTTTGCCTCTCTCTCTCTCTCTCTCTCTTGCGCGCGCGCGCTTTTCCCCAAAAAACTATTCTATTGGGAACTAATACAGATGATCATATCGTTCCATAGTCCAAGCATATCAAGCAGTATTGTCCAAGCAGTTTCAAAGCAGTCTCTTCCCCTTCGTGAACTCTTTGACATCAGTTCCCCTCTACCCCGGGTATCTTTATAAATCCAAACGAACCGGGGGCCACGAGCTTTATTGAGGTTTTCCTCTCCATGGCCACGATCCTCGTCCAAATCTGAAGCCGGAATAACTGCAGTAACATTCGATGCCCACCCCAGAGGGCTCTCCTTTCCCAAGCCTCCATGATTATGACCCACCCTGAATTTTTAACATGTCAGGGCCTCTCCTGGTTCTAGTGATAATCACCCAACTGGTTAGCCACCACCTGGAGGTTCTGCTCACCCTCCTCTTGCTTTCCTTGGACCCCAGCCTGTGTCGTGTCCAGATGTCAGGGGAAAAGAAGCTGCTGGAGACTTAGAGGTGTTTTTCCCAAGAAAACCCCATCTTAGTGAACTGTCTAGTAAGCCCACAAAGAAGAAGCATACCAGCCTGTGTCATCCAAAGACTATAAACAATATCCATATCTGAAGAAGGAAATGGGATCAGAGCTTAAATTTCCAACACTGATTTGCAGAAGGCCACGGATGACAGTGGAAGACCCAAATCCTTTTACAGCAGCGACACTCAATCTGTGGGCCACGACCCCTTTGGGAGTCGAACAACCCCTTCACAGGGATCGCCTCTGACCATCAGAGAACACATAAACATTTCACAATATATAATTACATATTGTTCTGTGATTAATCACTACTGTTAAATTATGTTTAATTATGTTTAATTTGCAATAATGAAAATACATCTTGCATATCAGATATTTACATGACTATTCATAAGAGTAGCAAAATGACAGTTATAAAGTAGCAATGAAAATAATTTTATAAGGGACTGAGCCCCAGTGGTGTAGTGGTTGTGCGCAGGACTGCGGCCCACTGGGACGGAGGTTCAATTCCAGCTCCCAGGAGCAAAGGCTGGGCCTCCTACTCCCACCACCTGAGAGCAGTGATGCCAAAAAATAATAATGATAATAATTTTATAATTGGGGGTCACCACCATATGAGGAACTGTATGAAAGGGTTATGGCATTAGGAAGGTTGAGAACCACAGGTTTTCAGGATTAAGCCTCCAATGAATTCCCTTCTGTCATAATTGATTCCCTCCTATTCCCTCCTAAGGATGCTGACAGGCATAGTTAGGTCAAAATGTGATGTCTTATCATTGGATCTCCTTTTTGACCCGTTTTAAAGCTGTTTCAGTTTTGTTAAAAAGGGAAGAGAACATATCCCTGGATAAGACGCGGGTGACTCCCATCCAACCCGAGACAGGGATGTGAAGAGACTTGCTATCACGCAGGATGCATTGAAAAGTGGATTGTTGCAGACGATGCCCTCAGGTTAAAACTTAGCACTCTGCTGCTTGATCTCCCTTATGATCCATTTAAATTTGTTCTAGTGTTTAATATTTTCTTCTTCATCAAAATTTTTATCTGCTTTACTTTGTTTTCTTGTTCATTTTTGTTGGTTGGTTTGCTTTTCTCCTTTTTTAATGTTTTTCTGTAAATGAAATCCAGGCTAGGTCAATCTAGAGAGGCCATAACCAGATTAAAGTTTCTCTGAGAATAGGGCCGGGAAGGCTGGGCTAGTCATGATGAGGACAAGAGGAAGAAAATGTCCTAAAGCTGACGGTGGTGATGATGGTACGACTCTTCTGGAGGTGAGTTGGGGAATCTAGCCCCACATCTGGATGGATCCTTAGTTATGTAATTGAAGGGAACACATTAAGCGACACACAAAAGTTTGGGGGTGCTCACTTCTGCCAGGGCATCAGGAACCAGGTCTTAGCAGGAGAGAGAAAATGTATTCTTCTAATTTTTGTATATGTGGTGCCGAAGCGAGCACAGAAAATGTATTCTTAGCATCAACTTATGTAGTCTCGAGTCAAGTAATCAAGTAATCACAAGTAATCACTTATCTACCCCTAGCTGCCCCCTAACCTAGAGGTCCCTGAGTTCTTGGGAGGAGTAACCAAGGCCAGTGCTGAGTGACTGTTCCCTGAGCAGGGAGGACAATTGGGACATGTCTGCTCCTATATAAAGCTGCCAGCCAGATAGCGATCAGCCCTGTGCTTCTAAGAAAGCTAACTTTAAGGTAGCAATATCAGAGGAGGATTTTGGGGGGATTCATCTTATTATGAGAATGTGATTGGGACTCATCTCTGACTCACCCAGGACTCTGGCCTCCCAGGCTTCTTAAATATGAGAAGAAAGAATTCGTCCACGTACACTCTCTTCCTGCTCTTCTGTTTCTCACAATGATTGCACGATGAAATTGGATGCTAGGTGGATTCTATGCCGATAAAACCTAACAGGCTGAGACCTTGATGGCAGCTAACTGCCACCGTTTTCTTCCGCGAAGCTTCTGGCAGGTTTGAACTGGCGCCTTGCAGGTTAGCAGCTGAGTGCTTAACCACTGCCCTCCCAGGGCTCCTTAGAGAACGCACACCACTTCTTAGTTACACGGTCAAAGCTCCCTGGGTGGCTTCACAGTGACGTGCTTCACTACTGGCTGAAAGGGTAGTAATTCAAGCTCACCCAGAGGCCCCTGGATAGAAAGACTTTGGGCTTGCTTCTGAAAGGTCACAGCGGGGCCCCTCAAGGAGCAGTTCTACTTGGCACCCGGAGTCAGCACAGATTGGCCAGCGACTAACAATAATGATAAATTCATGACTGATACTCTTTCATTGGCATTATAAAATATAAATCTAATATAAATCCAATATAAAATCTAGCCGAGACGGGAATGAGCTTATTTGATCTCCTGCCTTATCCGCAGCCTGGCGCATAGGGGCTTGTACAGTACAGTGCTGGGACAATAGTCATTCTAGAATAAAGTGACCAGATTTTAAGCAGAACACCATTGACTGGGGGGAGGGGGGTATCTTATTAAAAATTTGGTCTATATGAAGCAACAAAAATGTTCATAGAAATGATGTATTGAATGTTATAAGAGCCCCCAATAAAATCATTGGGAAAAAGATGTTCATAGAATGTAAAAATAGTATTGCAATATATTTATTTACTTTTAAAATACCATGGGACATGGGATAAATTGTTAAAAAGTGGGACATCTGGCCACCTTATTCTAGGAACAAGTATGTAATAAGTCCCAAGATTGTGCCACCAGTCCAGTCCTTGCTCCCAATCCCTCTCTACAGATTCAGGTTCCTCACAGGTGACCCACCAACATTCCCTCTTTCCTGAGAAACGATACCACAGAGTCCAACAGTGACACCGGGGTTCCCAGCCACAGCCAGCAGCATCTCTCACCCCTTCTCCATCCCCACCTAGCATAACAAGACACCGGCCTTCTCAAGACCTCGCACAGGAACCTTCCCCCCTCCACACCTTGCTGCTGGTGCCACAGCCAGTCAGAGGGAGTGCGGGCTCCTTTTAGACCTGGTCATTTATCTGTCCCCAAAGTTGATTAACCTGGGATTCCTTTCTGCTCCCTCTTTCTGACTTCACCTTCTCATTGGCCACACATCATCTGTCTCTCCTTTCTACTCCCCCTTTCTTACTTTAGCTCCTCTCTCTTCTCTCTCATTTTCTACTCTCCTCTTACCCATGAGTCTCACGCTGTTCTAAACACCTGGTCAGCCATTAGGCTAATAAAACATGCTAATGAAAACCAGAGTTCTGGGTCTGATTTTCTTTTGTTCCTCTTCAAACAGATATGCCTTTCATACTGACCTGGACGGTCCAATCCCCATGGGCTTCCCGGCTCTTGCTTCTCTCTCAGCCACCACATTGGGTCACGCGCACACTCTGGACAGGTGAGCCCCTCCCTCACACCTCCCCACTGCTCTCTTCCTCGTCGTCTCTCTCTTGCCACTTCAGATAACCACCCTCTCTAGCTCGGGTTTCTTTAGAAGATTCCAGAAAATCTTTTTCCTCCAAAGGCAAAGTGATCAGACATCCCACTTTTTAACAGTTTAACAACGTCCCGTGGTGTTTTAAATTAAAATAAATATATTATAACACTATTTTTGCATTCTGTGAAAATTCTTTTTCTTTTCCTTTCTTTTTTTTCTAATTTTTTTGTTGGGGGGGGGGCATCACTGTCCTCTGGTGGTGGGAGTAGGAGGCCCAGCCTTTGCTCCTGTGGAGCCGCTGTTGGAATTGAATCTCCATTCCAGTGGGCCACAGTCCCGCGCACAACCACTGCGCCACCGAGGCTCAGCCCCTCTATGAAAAAAAAATTCTGGGGGGGGGGGCATCACTGCTCTCTGGCGGTGGGAATAGGAGGTCCAGCCCCACTGCTGGATTTGAACCTCCGTCCTAGTGGGCCGTGGTCCTGTGCACAACCACTACACCACCGGGGCTCAGCCCCCTCTATGAAAATTTTTGCTGTTCCATATAGACCAAATTTTTACTCAAGAACTCCCTCCCCCAACCCCCCTCTCCAGTCAATGGTGTACTGCTTAAAATCTGGTCACTTTACTCAGGTCTCTCTCACACAGAGACCATGTTTGGAAAGCGAACTTTCATTCTAAAGATAAAATAATATGCATTTCTATTTTATTGATGGACGTCATCAGGCTGTATGTTAAACTTTCTTCCTCACCATGGGCTAGAGCCCTGGTGGTGTAGTGGTTGTGCGCGGGACTGCAGCCCACTGGGACGGAGGTTCAATTCCCGCTCACAGGAGCAAAGACTGGACCTCCTACTCCCACCACCAGGGCAGTGATGCCTAAAAAAAAAAAGAAAAAGAAAAAAGAAATCGCTCAAGTGGAGTCGATGCTGACTCTTAGTGACCTCTTTTTGTACCCTTGTGAGAAGGTGTCATCCAGCTGACAGCTGCTCACACCATATACTGGCTGGGGATTGAACCCCCTTCTCTAACACATGAGGTGAGACTCCGCCACCTTACTACCACGGCCCCCACCCCACCTGAAACCTCCTGTGTACCTATGTGCACCTCTGGGTTTTCCTGGAGTCCCCCATGCACCCCACCCCTACCGTATGAGACAAGACCTCTTTCCAGAATGCTAGACTGTTCCTTCCCTCAAACTAATTCCTCATCTGCATCTGGCCAACTCTTGCTCAGACTAAGTTTGGGGCAGGGAGGAAGAAGGGAGTGTCTCTCAGAGATTCCCACCACATTCCAGGCACCCATAAGTAAAACACTTCTCAGCCTACTGTTGCTACCTTCTCCTTACTTCCCTGCCCTACCCTACCGCCCTCCCTGAAAACATAAGGGCTCCCTGAGTGACCCCGAGAGTTAAGTGGTTCGAACTTACTCAGAAGCACCCAGGACACCAGCCTGGTGATCAGGCCACGCTCTTGATCACGCTGTGGAGCTCCACGTAGGTCAGGGCCAACCTGACGGCAACAGCAACAGTAACAAAGGTAAGGGTCACACTTGTATCCATCGATTATCCATTGTGTATCCCAGCAGGTTCCGAAGGTGTTTGGTTAAAAAAAAAAAAAAAAGTATTGCGTGCATGAAGGATCCCTCCATGTGACAGCATGAGTGGCAGCTTTACATGTGGAAAAATCCTCTCATGTGACATGTTGACAAGATCATGGGGAGATGAGCCAGTCGGGGTACAGTGGAGCAATGATGAAGCATGCAACTTCCTCCCTTCGACTATCATGATCCCAATTCTACCTTACAAATCCGACTAGACCAGAGGATGTACACTGGTACAGATAAGAATCGGAAACACAGGGAATCCAGGACAGATGATCCCCTCAGGATCAGTGATGAGAGTGGTGACACTGGAGGGTGGAGGGAAGGTGAGGCAGAAAGGAGGAACTGATTACAAGGATCTACATATAACCTCCTCCCTGGGGTATGGACAACAGGGAAATGGGTGAAGGGAGACATCAGACAGTGAAGAATAAGACAAAATAATAATAACTTATAAATTATCGAGGGTTCATGGGGGAGGGAAAGTGGGGAAGGCAGGGAAATATGAGGAGCTGATACCAGGGACACAAGTGGAAAGAAAATATTTTGAGAATGATGATGGCAATACATGTACAAAAGTGCTTTGCACACAATGGATGGATGTATGGATTGTGATGGGAGTTGTATGAGTCCCCAGTAGAATGAATTTTTTTTTTAAAGGGTGTTAACAAGAAGGATCATCAACAATAATGATTACCCTTTTAGCAAGGGGTGGGGGGGGAGGGGGGAGATGGGAGGGAGAAAAGAGGAGCTGATATGAAGAGCTCAAGCAGAGCGTAAACATTTACAAAATGATGATGGCAACACAGGCATGGTGCAATTGGTGTAGGGGACGTTATAAGTGCTATCAGAGTTCCCAATAAAAATGATTTTAAAATAAAATAAAATAACAGAATCAATTAAAGTTTGCTTTTTGTTTTTTTTTAAGAAGAAGAACCATGGCCACAACAATGCCATCACTACTACTCCAGTCATGGCAACAAGCCTGTAATGGGAACACACCTACGATGACGTCACTAGCAACTGACTCAAGAAACACAGCCACAGCAGGGCGCCCTGTGGGGACTCAGAGTAAGCTGTGCAAGAAGCTAGGTTTCAGGGGTGGCACTCCCCTGGCTGTGGGCGGCATCGTGGGGCCCCTCGGCAGTTAATCTCATCGAAGGTTTGCAAAAGTCTTTGCTGAAGTGGCAGGTCTTTGACTCTTACCCTCAGTCGACAAAGAAAGGTGCGGTGCAACAGCTGCTCCTGGAGTTGTCAAACTTCCCCAAAACCCAGGAAAGGGGGAGAACTTAAAAGTCTGTGCACTGTAAGGAGTGCTGGGGGGCAACTGAGAGACTCATGATCAAAGACTCCAGGTGTTTGGCGGAGACTCCTGTCTCCGGGAGAATGCTGGGAAAGTATGAAAGCAGGAAGGGGGAAGGAGTGTGTAGGGAGATGGAGACGGGTGAGTTATAAATCCAGGCTGGGCATGGCAAAAATTCTTGGGGCTTTTGCCCAGTTAGGAATCTGAAGGAGAAAGCAAACTTTAGCTGTTTGGTGTGACACACGATGCCATGGTCCATCAAGTGATATATAGCATAAATAAAGGTTTGGGAGACATGGAAACCTCTGGGCCTCAGTTTCCCCAAGCAGAGAGGAATATGGGTGTGGTGCCTGTTAGGAGGAGAGGGACCCACCTGGGGTCAGAATTAAGACACAGCTGGGTGAACCACACTACCCTCCCTTGGGCTGCTTTTCCTGCTCAGCGCTCATCCCATTAAAATACATCTTCATTTCATCTTAATTCAAAGGCTTAATGAAAGGAAGAAGGATCTTGATAAAAGATGGCCTTTTCAGAGTTGACAGAAGTGGGGAGGGGCTGGGGTGCCCGGGACCAGCTGCTTTCAGGATCCTGTGAGCTGAGGATGGAGAAAGCTGGGGGAACGACTACAAGAATCCCCAAGCAGAAGATGTACAGCAGGGTGGCTGGAGTCAAAGGTCAGGAAGAGAGCTTGTTAGATGGGTGGGGGCTGGGGTGGCAGGAACCAGCTCAGGAAGAGCCATATAAGAACTTTAGAATTGATTAGCAACTGTTCAGGTGAGTGGATTTCCACTCAAATATATCCTCTAAAATAGAACTGACCCAAGAGGATCATATGGCTGGCTCTGCAATGAAATACGGCTACCCTCACTGACCCAAGGCCCATCGGTGTCACCAATGGAGAAGCAGGGCCAGGATTACACCCTGGCTGACCCAACCACACCAAGGCAAAACACTAAGGGTGTGCAACAGAGCATGGAGTTCCCGATGGAGAGTCAAGGAAATACTTTGGGGCCAGCATGTGGCGCCCCATCTGACTCAACCAGGAAACACTCCTGGAGGTCGACGAACAGACCTTGAACTATTTTCAGGTTTTTATATTGTTATTATTTTTATTTTTTTTACATATATATGGGAAAAAATATAACTGTCCCATAGTTGTTGTTTTTTTTTTTTGTTGTTTAACAGATATATTTAAATTTTTCTTTTTTTTTTTTCATTGTCTTCCCTTTCATGTCCCCTAGTGTTTTCTAGGCTAAATTCTTTTCTCTTAAGATTATTGTATTAGGGCCTCTTACAACCCTTATAACAATTCATACATCAATTTTATTGAGCATGTTTGTATGTATGCTATCATCGTTTTCTTTTCTTTTTGTTTGTTTGTTTGTTTGTTTGGGGAGGCATCACTGCCCTCCGGACAGAATAGGAGGCCCAGTCTGGCTCCTGGAGAGCTGCCGTTGCTTTTGAACCGCCAGCCCAGTGGGCTGCAGTCCCGCGCACAACCACTACGCCACCGGGGCTCAGCCGTCATCATTATTTTGTAAATGTTGACTTTCTATTTGAGCCCTTGGATTCAGTTCCTCTTTCCCCCCACCCCCACCCCTGTGACCCCTTGATAAACTATGCTATTTTCATTAGGCTGGATTCTTTGTGGGACTAGACTGCCAGGTCTTCCTCCTGTGGAGCCATCATTGGTTGGTTTTGAACCTCTGTCTTTTCAGTGAGGAACCAAGCACTTAGGTAAAGGTTCTAAGCAGGAGAGCAATAAGTTTACCTGGATGTTTCCAAGGTCACTCTGGCTTCCAAGTGGCAAGTGGAGGGGAGGGAGCCAGGGGCTGAGAATGTGAGACCAGGCAGAAAACAGTGTGGGTTCTCCTGTAGGTGGTCATGGCAGGTGACCTGGGTGAGAGGGGAGGGAATGGGTGACCCACTTGGTGACTAGAGTGAACACTTCTTGTTTCTGGTTGGACGTGGAGCGAGAAGGAAACAGAAGAACCAAAATATGAACTAGCAGGTGTCTGGTGCATGTATTGCCTGACTCACTGGGATTCAAGGAGTTGATGAATGACTGGACTTTCCTTTCTGATGAGGCGTCTATGGTTTCTTGACACGTTGCCAAGATTTTACTCTGTTTTTACCTTTCTGCATTACAAAGCTCACTGTCACCTCTCAGGACTATTAAAATAGGCAATATCAGCATCAGACTTTCTGAGAGGGGATGATTGGAGGTTCTGTGGGTGGATAGATCCGTCATGTACGTCCTCCCCCTACCCCCTTTGGGGGAATACTCAAAGGACATATAAAATAGCTTTCTCAATTCCCCCAGCAGCCCTCAGAATGAAAGCATGTGAGATGACGGTGGCAAGTGGGAACTGGTGTCTACTCTGACATAGGCACAGTTAGGATGCCCTTGACAGAGGAGATGTGTCAGGCCTCGGACGTTCATAAGACAGAGGCGTGGTCACCGTGCTTATGGGTGTCAAACAGTGAAGTTGGAATCCAAGTTGGTCATGAGGGGCTCCGAGCTCCTCATCCTGGTTGAAGCCCTAACTTTCTCACCCTGACTCCGAGCAGTGCAGCGCTTGGCGCAGTGCATTTCCAGAGGATAAGTGGGGAAGAGGAGAAGTCCCACACACTGGTAGGCTCCCATCTCTTTGAAGGGCAAAGAACCCATTCCTTCAGTCCTGAGTCTGGTGGAAAGGAGGCAGCCAGGCATGTTGACATGCAGAGACACGGGGACATGAGGACTCTCTCGGTGAACTTGGTTTCTACCCATCCTGCAGCATCATGGTTTCGTACCCCTGGTTCTTGGCTCCTCCGAGAAGGAGGCGAGAAATTCTACAGGGAGAAGACAGGATCCTGCCGTCTCTGTCAGTCCAGAACTGGAGAGTTTCCACTTTGCTTGTCAGATCAAACCAGCGACCTCCATATCCAGAGACTTCATGGTAAAGGGGGAAATGCAGCGCGCCCTGTAAATTCACCCTGCCCTGAGCACATCTGTTCTTGACTTCTGTGTGGCTTGCTAAAAAGCCCTGGCTGTCTCACTCTCTGGGCAGTGAGCAACTTAAGTCAGGAATGGGTCTTAATCCCACAGCCCATACTCAGTCCAGAATTGAGAGCGAGTGGATAAATTTCCTTCAAGAGTCCAAGGTTCCAGGACAGTTTGTGAGGTTGGACATCCCCGGATAACTTACTGCTGGTCTGGAGGAAGAGAAGCCAAGAAAAGTGACTCCCAGGCTGTTCTTTACCTTCCTGTGCCCCTGGAAGGGAGCCCCTGACCCACAAACCAACCTCCTCTGAGAACGTGCAAAGGAAACGCCTCCAAGAGTCCATCCTGAATGAGAGCCAGAGCCTGGGTTACAGACCCAAGTCCACCGACCACCAAGCATTTAGCATCCCAGTGCCTCTCCTCTTCTTTCAAAGGGAGAGGCAGCACAAGAGCTTAGGAGCAGGCAGGGGTGAAGGACTCGGGCACTAGCCGAAAGGTCGGCAGTTTGAGCCCATCATCAGCTCTGCAGGACAGAGAGGAGGCATATGTGTCCATAAAGACCACAATCTTAGGCTGAGCCCCGGTGGCGTAGTGGTTGTGCGCGGGACTGCGGCCCACTGGGATGGAGGTTCAATTCCAGCTCCCAGGAGCAAAGGCTGGGCCTCCTACTCCCACCACCTGAGGGCAGTGATGCCTAAAAAAAAAAAAAGTCCACAATCTTGAGCACCCGCTGAGACAGCTCTCCTCTATCCGGTCACTCTGAGTCAGCAGTGGAGACGCTCCAGCTCTCCGGCAGCTTGACTTTTACTTGTTTTTTTCTTGAATCCTAGTTCAACCACTTCTCAGCAGAAATCCCTTCAATTCTTGACCTTGACCCTACTCAATAGGCCACGGGGGCTTCTGTTGTGAATTGATAAAATGGCCAAAAGTCTACTTGTCGACCTGAATTGGCAGTGTCACCTATGTCTCATTTAATACATGTTTAGAACTCTGCCTGTCACACATTGAGCATGCTGACCAATTTTTTTAAACTTCTGGCCTAGGGTTAAAAGCCTCACTGCTCCCCAAAATTTAGGAGGCACAAGCCACTAAGCCCTCACAGTGGTGAGGCGTCAGTCTGCTCACTGGAAAGTTAACAGTTTGAAAACACCTGCCACGTCTTGGAAGAAAGCTGAGACTTTCCACCTCGGTGCGGAATGGCGGTGCTGGAGACCCACGGAACAGTCCCATCCTATCCTCCCCATCGGAACCCACTCCATGCCAGAGAGTTCGGTGTGGGGACCATGAATTTAAAATTTTTAAAAAGCAGGAAAGCAGATCCCTGGTTTGTGCTTTCAAATCCATCGGGGAAATAAATTTCTTCTCCATGCCTCACAGGCCCCAGCTGACTGCTTTCCATAACAAAGTCAAGGTCAGGGGGTCTCTTACTTCAGGAACCAGCAACCCTGCCTGCCCAGGAAGCCCAGCAGGACTTTGTTCCTTCTTCCCTGACAACCTCCAGGCCTTGCTCTCCTCCTCTTCCCACCAGGGCTCCCTCACGGCTTCAACCTCACGGCCATGCTGCTGGTTCCGACACACGGCGACTTCCTAGGACCACTCGTGAAAACAAAACCCAGTTTGCTGCGGAAAACTCAGCACCTCAAAGTTCTGGAAACTCTGAGAAAGAAGAGAAGCAGAGAGGCAGAACTTCAAGTCCGCTGGCATTCCTTGTGACCAACATTTGACCCCACTGGCCAGTGGAAGGAGAGGGGTGAGAAAGCACGCCCTATTGGAAGGTTTGGGGGGAGGGGAGGGGCTCTGGCTGCCTTTTCTTTCTGTAGTAAGCTAAATTAAAAAAAAAAAAAAAAGGGATAAAAGATCTAAAGGTGTCAAGAAAGAAACCCGACACCTGCTTATTAGCTGCTCCGTCGCCCCTGGCTTATTCTGAATGGTAGGCTCTGGTCCCAGCACTGGAGGCAGCTGCTGTAAGTTATGTGTCCAGTTGTCTGAATTGCGACCCTGAATCAGCCGGCAGTCAGGAGTGTGTGTGTGTGTGTGTGTGTGTGTGTGTGCGCGTGAAGCCCTAAAGAAGGGGTTCTACTGGATGTCATAGGTCAGCTCCCTCCCACACCCCCTTCTACAGAAAGTAAAACCTAAGTCTGATTCGTAGTTCCAGGCAGATTGGTGTAGTGGTTGAGTTGGGCTGTGATCAGGGATGGTTGGCAGCTCGGTGGGAGAAAAGACTGGGCTTTCTGCTCCCAGTTACAATATTGGGAACACATGGGGGGGGGGGCGGCTTTGAATCAGCGTTGACCTTGGCAGTATTTGATTTTGGAGAGTGCCTGGAGGCTTCATGTTGGGCTGTGAAGCACAAGGTCAGCAGTTCAAAACCAGCCACTCTGAGGCAGGAAGCTGACACTTTCCCCTCCCGTAAAGTTAGTCTCATATTCCCACCTGGGCATTTGACGCTCTCCAACAGAGTCAACTCTGAATTGGAATGGACTCTATGGCACTGAGGTGTTTTTCGTTCTAGGATATCCGTGCCAATTGGCATGGTGGTGGCAGACTTTGGCCTCATGCGCTAAGGGGGCACTTCCTTCCCTCTTTCAGCCACTGTCCACTCAAACCAAACCCCACTGCCAGGGAGTCTGTTTTGAATGCTAGAGCAACCCTGCGTTAGGTTCCTGAGACCATAAAAGAGCCCATCTTCTCCCTAGGAGCAGTGAGCGGGCCTGAACTACCTTGTAGCTGGCAACCTGGTGCCTAGCCCACCAGAGTACTAGTCAACTCCCTGAGGGGGTCGTGCCCAGCATCTTCAGTGAGGGCAGTGGGTCACCCTACTGCCTGTTCAAGTGAGGGAAGTGAACTGTAGGTTATGTTTTCCCCTGGCTTTTATGCTAGTGCATGCTTCTGGTATTTCCTATCTATCAACCATCAAACTCAGGCTGGTCAACCTTCTTGTGTTTCTCCTTCCCTGACACTTACTAACCAAAGGACAGCTTGTTTTTTGCTGGCTTTTGTTCAGATTTATTTTATGAGCTCTTACTAAGAGTTAGGAAACTGGGCAGTGTTAAGCCCTGTTGTATGTGGGAGAACGGTGAGTCAAAACCAAATCGAGGCCACCTAATATTAGGGGATCCCACTTCCAATATGACGGGGGCAAATGAGTTGAGGTCAGTTCTGAGATTCATGTATCCAGTTGTCCCTATCACAAGTGACTTTCTGTAGGACAAAAGGCATTGTGGACAGAAATCGTCCAATGCGAGAGAACCAGAGCCCTAATTCACTCAAAAACTCAACTCCAAAACCACCCTCACTGCCATTGGGGCAGTGCCTACTCACAGCAATGCTTTTAGCCCTGATTCTGTGTTCCTTGTAGGAAAGTTGAAAGCCTATCTCCTCGGCAGACTTACTTTTCACTTAGCAACCCAACCCGAACTAGGGTGCCACCAGGGTTCCAGAAAGGACTCAACGACTAACCCCTAAAGCTAACCACTTTGGGGGGAGTAGGTTCCATTTTCTTACAGGCTTATAGGTGCTAGTTTAGGAAATCAATGGCTCTCAACCATAGATTCCACCCCCCCCACACACACACTACAATAAGGGCATTTTGGTAATGTCTAAAGGCTTTTTTGGTGTTCACACCCTAAGTGGCATCTTGCATGTAATAAGAGCTTAGGTTTGGTTCTAAGCATCCTATGATGCACAGGGCAGCTCCTTTCCGACCTCTCCACTCAACTACCCAATCCCAAGCCTAGTGCCACCATTATCTTTCAGGTTACAATATCTTTCAGGTTACAACTCTTCCCTAGAAACAAGCTCCCAGTGCCCGCAGGATAAAGACCCTCAGCTAGGGCATCAACTGAGCACTGTTGCCATGACTGCACAACACCTTGATTCTTTTCAGAACAGAAAAGAAATGGAAATTCAGTTTCATCTAAATGACACCGCCAGCACTCTGAAAATGAACGAAAAAGGTCAGAACCTATAAGCACGCACCCCCAGAATAATTAATTCTAGTACTTTCAGATATTAAGATAAAACAAGCTTCTCACACACACAGACACACACACACACACACAGAGCCTATAGTGGCTTCACACTCATACAGATGTACACTATTCTTTTAGGAGAAAGAAATCAAAGACAAAATAAACATGTCTAAATGCGGTCAGAAGTGGCCCCCTTAAAGTTTATTTTCACCTGGTTCTCTGCATGCAGTGTCCTTTCATGGTAAGCGAAGAGCTTCACTTCAGTTCCAGTTATAAATTAATTTACAAATATAAAATGGTCAGAAACATTTATAAAAGCCCATACAATTTGTGATACAAAAATATTCATAGAACCAGATTGTTTCCTGTCTACAGGGCACAGGTAGACAGTCTCTTCCGCTTTCTATTTCTTTTAAAAAGCAATGCAGATGCAATGAGAGCCTTTCGACAAAGCCATATTCCTTGCGGCTTTCAAAAAATAATCTCCGGTGTATATATATAGATTCCAAGTTAATGCTGTGAAAAAGAACACAGGGAAAAGATGGAATCTTTTCCTATTTGACACGTTTTTTTAAAAGCATTTCAAACAATCTTTGGTCAGAATAGCTCTAGCTCGATTCCTACCCACAATCCTTGCCCGTTTGCCGGTGACCACCGCCTTTCCCAGGGACCAGCAAAATAGAGGTTCTAAGCACCAGTTCTGGAGCCAGACTGTATTTCATCCTGGCTCCCAAGATTTGACCCTATGTGCCCCGGGACAACATAACTTCTGGGAGATTGGCTTTCCTTCCAGACAATGAAGGCCAAGAATCTCCTGAGGTCATCTTGAGAATTAAAGGCCTAGAACAGTGCCTGACACATAGGGCTTGTTTTCATCGCTTTGTTGAGCAAACCAGCCCTTGCTAACTCTGAGGTGGGGGGGGGGGGGGGGGGTGGTCCAACAGAACTTGAACTGCAATCGGTTTGGGGTTTTTATTAAGTCTGTGGGGGGAAAAGCACTGCTGTTCTACACCTCGGAGCCCTCCCGGGGGTAGATGAGGCTGTTGACCATGCTGAAGTTGTAGAAAGGGCTGCTGAAGGAGCTGCTTTGGCCCCCACTGGCGCTGGCGGGGAAAGGGTTACAGTAGGGAGCTCTCTGGTTGCTGCCACTCAGCTGCAGGCTGTCTGGCGGCGCCTCCAAGATAGAGCTGGGGGAGAAGGAGCTGCTGGAGGGCAGCTGGGTGCCCTGGATCCCGAGGTGGAGGCTGCCGGGAAGCGGTCGCTGGGTGCTCCCGCTGCTGAGGCTGCTGTAGAAGGCATTGAGGCAAGAGGTGGTGCCGAAGGGGGATCTTCCTGGAGATGAGGCGGTGCTCTTGGTACCCTCCGGGGGCTCTGGGGACTGGGAGACCCTCAGCAACGAGGTGGGGCTGTCTCTTTCTGGCTTCCCACCCATCCCAGCCCCTAATCCTGAAGAAAGCCCTTCCGATTTGGGCGTTACTGTGGCTGCCGTGGAGGAGGAGGTGCTGGTGGTGCCGGTGCTGCTGCTGCTGCTGCTGCTGGCTGCGGCGGCGTCGGTGCGGCGCTTTCGCTTCCGGCGGAAGTTACCATTGTCAAACATTTTCTCGCAGTTCGGATCCAGGGTCCAGTAATTTCCTTTCCCTGAGAGTGAAAGTTAAAAAAGGGTTAGAGAAGACGCTGGTGTTCTAAAGGTGTCGCGCTGCACACCCCAAAGACTGGCAGTTCAAGTCTACTCAGAGACACAGAGGACCCCATGCAAACGAAAGCCCCGGGCGCAGATCGAGTTTGACACACGCACGTGGCGGGGGTCGTCACACTGTCTGGTGTGCCCAGCTTCACCTGTGGGCTGAGGGGGGGGGGGGGGTCGGACTCATTGCCTGCTGACAGAGATACTCCCCTCCACCCAACCGATCATTTTCCTTTATCCCCTTTGAGATTTTATTCGTCCCCTCAAGCGGAAATCAGTACTGATAGGTTCCCCCCTCCCCCATGGCCCGCAGCAGTGTCTTCTTATTTCAACCTTAACATCTAACTCGATTCCTAAGGCGCTTAGAGCTAGATTGCCAACACCTTCCTTTATTCTAGATCCAAACTCAGGGCCCTTGCAAAATCATGGAATGCTGATGCTTAACTTTCATCTCAGATTTCTTTATGCATTAAAAAATCCAGGTAATGGGATTTCCGAATTTGCCTTGGAAACGCACAGGGCAGTTCTCCCCTCTCATTCAGGGCTGCTGCCAGTCAGAATGGCCTGGTTGGCAGTGGGGTTGGGGAAGCTTTGGGGGACAACGCAGCCAGGACTCTTGTCCTGTGGCGTTGTTGGGTGGATCAGAACCTCCAACTTCTGAGCCAAGAGAACTTAACCACTGCACCCACCATGGCTGGGCAACACAAAAGTACCCAGGGGATGGGGGTGGGCTGAGGAGAGCAAGCAGATTAGCCGCTCATCCCATCCTTTTCAAGTAGCCTGGGATGTTATCTCTTGAGAGCACCAGGAAGCTCCGTGGTCCACACCTTGGGCGAGGCTAGACTCTGCATCCCCAAGGCGGAGCATTTTGTCCCCAGGGCAGGTCTCAGGACCAGAGCCTCACTAAATGTTCTAAGAAAGAAAACAAAACAAAACAAAACAAAAGACTCTCCCTCCCCAGCTCATTCATTGCAGGTAGAATAGCTTCATCACCTTGAAGAATTTTCTCTCAACAGCAATGCCTTGACATGCTCCCATAGGAAGCGCTGGCTGAGCCCAGGCTTCAGCTGACCGGCTGGCTCCAGACCCAGCCCTCACTCCGCTGTCCCCACCACTTGGGGTGCACACCTGCACCCGAAATGGCAATCTTTCCTAGTTAGCAAAAGCCCTGGTGGCTTGGACATTGGGCTTCTAATCACAAGGTCAGCAGTTCTCTTTACAGCTGCAGTCTCCAAAACTCAAGGGAGATCGACTGTTCTACCCTGCCCTGAAGGATCACTATGCATCAGAATTAACTGGTGACTGGGAGTTTGGTTTGTTTGATCAGGCTATTGATACAGGATCCAAGGTGGTGCGAACATGTTGCTCTCATCTGCCAGCCCAAAGGAGGCTTGGCACGGGGACTGCCACCACTGGGCTAACACATCCCGAATGTGAGAATGGCACAGGACCCGGCCAGGCTGCCCTCTATTGTACAGATAGGAGCGGGCGCTATGCTTCGGCACCTGGCAATGTGAATTGAAAGCTCAGTGGTTTGAGCCCACCCACAAACAAAATCCTGGCCATCTGCTTGTTACAGCTCCCGACCTTCTGGAGCTCGGTCAATGTCCTACACCCGTGTGCTTTGAAGGACTTAGTGTCCCCAAGGGAAGCCCGGGAGGCCCAGGGGTGGCACGATGCCTGTGTCCCCCAGTTGGAGAAATGATGTAGCACTCTGCTCCGGAAAGGTTTCACCCTTAGAAATCCTATGGAAGGCTGAGCCCCGGTGGTGTAGTGGTTGTGCGCGGGACTGCAGCCCACTGGGATGGAGGTTCGATTCCAGCTCCACTGAGCAAAGGCTGGGCCTCCTACTCCCACCACCTGAGGGCAGTGATGCCCCCCCCCCAAAAAAAAAAATTAAAAAAAAAAAAAAGAAATCCCATGGATTAAAGAGTTCTAGGGCTGAGCCCCGGTAGCATAGTGGTTGTGCGCGGGTATGTGGCTGACTGGGTTGGCGGTCAAATGCAGTAGCAGCTCTCCAGGAGCAAGGCTGGGCCTCCTACGCCCACCCGAGGGCAGTGATGCAAAAATAAAAAAGTTCTACTCTTCCTAAGGTGGGTCAACTCCAGAGTGGTTAACGTCAGAAGATTTGTGCCCAATTGTTCTGCACTACAATAATGTCGGTGACTTGGATGAGCCCCTCCTGGGGCTGGAGAACTTTTACACAATTAACACTTTCAAAACCCCAGCTCCCTGTTATTATTCAGTGCACCCCTTTGTGTGGGTACAACTTGCCCCATCGGGGCTTCTAGGCTGTAATCGCTAAGGGTCTCCCTACATGGTGGCTAAAAGGGGTTCTATCTCCCTCAGGTCTTTCTGCCAGACATTAAAGAAAATGAAAACAAGGTTCGCTGCCATCCAGCTGATCTCAACTCGTAAGAACCCTACCGAGCAGGGCCCAACTGCCCCTGTGAACAGAGAAGAAAGTCTTTCTCCAGGGACCTTGGGTGTCACGGTCCAGTGCATAGCCACTGGGCCACCAGGAGTCCACTACACTGGACCTTCAGGGACTCAAATAACACCAAAAAAACACTCTTGCCGCTTTTGCACTAGCCTCCCCACTCTCACTTTCCTCCCAAGGACAAGCGGGTGGTTTCCAAATGAGCAGCCCACCTAGTAATCCCCACCAGGGCTCTTCCTGGCCGCTGCAGCCCCCACCCCACCCCCCATATGTCTCTGGGGCCTTTGAAGTAGATTTGTTCTGTTAGGTTTTTATTTTTTCAGCTTTTCTCTGGCTCCACCTCTCAGCATCACATAAGACAGCAATCAGTGTAGCCGCTTCGGCTTCACTCTAAGAGTGATTGGTCTTCGGGGAGAACGAAGCCAACTTGGGCTATCGTTTTTCAAGCTCAAAATCGTTACTGTACGAACACAAGTTGCAGGTCCTAGTTCTGCAGTCTTTGACGCCCGCGCCACTGTCCTTACGTCAACGCCAGGTCGGGAGGGCTTTCCTTAAATACACAGAGAGCAGACAGAACCGAGTTTGCTGCAGGGAGATGTCTGCGTGCCTGCGTGCCTGCGAATACACCCTCTGCCGATCTCCCAGCCTCTCAAGAGGGTTGGGATTCTCGGTCCGCCTGCATCATCTTCTTATTTACCCGCAGGTCTCATCCCATCTACTTTCCTTTAAAGTGACCCTCATCCTTTCTGATGACCTGTTAAATGGGAAGGGTCCCTGGAGTGGTGTTTAAGGACATGGGCTCTCCCCTTTTCCCCCCATACCCCCTACCCAACACACAAACCCTAACTGGCCGGCCTCTGTAGGGCCGCCGCTCCAGCGTCTTCAGAAGAGCCAGACACTTCATTGTCCTCTGGGTTCCCCTCCCTCACACCCCAGAGGCGGCCCTGGCGGTGGCTGGTCCACCTGTTGCCCTGCCCCAGTTTGAATGGGGCGGCGATGAAAGGAGACCCTGGGACTTCTGCGCCCAGCGAATCTCCCCAGCGGTCTGCCCACCGCACCCCCCTCCGCGCACCTCCCGAGACCTGGCTCCCGGGCCCGGGGCCTCCCTCACCTGGGTCGTCCTCGTCGCGGGGCACCTTCTTGAAGCAGTCGTTGAGCGACAGGTTGTGGCGGATGGAGTTCTGCCAGCCGGCCTTGCTGCGCTGGTAGAAGGGGAAGCTGTCGGCCACGAACTGGTAGATGTGGCTGAGCGTGAGCTTGCGCTCGGGCGCGCTCTGGATGGCCATGGCGATGAGCGCCGAGTACGAGTAGGGGGGCCGCACCATCTTCATCAGGTCCTCGCGGCTGGCCGAGGCCAGCCAGCCCAGCTCGCCCGTCGTCCCGGGCCCGGCGGGCGAGGCGGGCGCGGGCTGCGCGAAGGGCCGCTGCGCGCAGCCGAAGGTGCCGGCGGCCGGCGGCGGCTGCAGGAAGGGCCCGGCCGCGCTCCCGGGGGGCGGCGGCGGCGGGGGGGCCCCCAGGTACGCGGCGGCGGCGGCGGCGCCCGACGGGCCGCCCACGCCGGGCCCGTTGAGCCACAGGTAGGGGTTGGCGGCGGCGGCCGGCGGCGCGGCGTAGTCGCTGAGCGCGTAGGGCGCCCGGGTCGCGGAGGGGGCGCCCGGGGTGGCGGCGGTGGGCTGCGAGTAGACCCCGAAGTTGTCGCCGCAGTAGAGGGCCATGTCGGCGGCCGTGGGCGGTTGCGGCGCGGCCGCGGCGAGGGGCGAGCGGGGCTGGCCACGCCACTCGGGCGAGAACATGCCGCGGCGGGCCACTCCGACGGCCCCTCCTCGACTGGGCGCGGCGCCGGCCGGGGCTCGGGGCGCGCAGCCGGGACCGGGAGGTGCGTGCGGCGGGGATGCGCTCCCCGGGCCCGGAGCCGGCCTCTTATAGCCGCGACCTGCGGCCGGCCCCTCCCGGCCCGGAGCTGCGCGGGGCGGCGGCCAGCGGGCGGGGCCTCTCCACGCCCCCGCCACGCCCCACCTGCCTGCGCTCCCGCTCGCGGCTCCGGGCCCCAGCGCGGCAGCCCCTCCTCGCCCGGGCCTGGGAGACGGGCCCGGGCCCCGCGCCTGCTGGTGCCTGTCCAGCCGGGAGCGCCTGGTACCGGCCCGCGTGCTCTTTGCACCACAATAAAATAACGAACGCGCACGCCCAGGGACGGTATCGGAACCGATGCAGACATTTTATCCGAAGGCTGCGAGTTAGCTTTCCGCCACAGCCCCTGCACCAGCACCCCCTGGCCGCGGGATGGACGTCACACCACCCCCAGCCCCACCCTATCGCCCCGCCGCCTT
>PVJH01023444.1:0-34801 GCA_004026705.1 Nesogale talazaci | reverse complement strand
AAATCTCAATTGAAATAATTTTCCATTTGTGTACATAATGCTTGAGAAGTTGAAGTGGTCTCCAATTAGTGACTATCCAGAACGAGTTTTATTTTAAAATCTGGCCTGAGTAATCTCTGAAGTGAGAATGTCTACATCTGTGTTTCTGGTTTTGGAATTTATTACTTGTTACATGCCTAATATTTATAAAGCTTTGATTGTACATTATTAATTTTGGTTAATATATTTTATAAAATATTTTCATGTTTGTCTATGGGTTTTTTGGTTTTGTTGCTTGGTCTTCTGGTTTTTTTTTTCTTTTTGATTCAACACAGATAAAATATTTTGATGAAGGAAACATTTCATTTTCTCTCTACTTAAGGAACCATCTAATGTGAGTTAGGGATATTATCATAGAGTGAAATTAAAAAAATAAACTTGTGATCATTTGGGATCTGGTTATTCATTTTTGATCACTTCAATATACTTAGAATTTTCTTTCATAAAGTGGCTATCATTGAGTAGTCTACACATAAAAATGAAATGAAAATTATAGTTCCTTCTGCTCAATATGCAAAACCTTTATAAAATAGTCTTCTATAACACATATATTGATTATTGCTTTTATTCAACTTGCATTTCTGTTATTTAGGGCTACTTGATTCTTAATGTAACATGTATGATGCATCTATTATTGTTACCCCTCTGGAAATTGTTAGTATTCCAGATTTTAGGAAGTAATTTCTGCTTAAAGAAAGATTACATCATGGCTTCTATTTATATATACCTTTACATTGCATATAAGCAAGAGAATATTGCATCATCAAAACCCAGTGTTATTTTGAGTTGACAACTTGTAGACTGTTGTAAAGCATAAAAAAAGGCTTAGCTATTTGAATTGTGGCACTCATATGGTACACTACAATGTAACAAATAAACACAATTGCTGTAGATAATTCAGACCATATTCATTAACACTATGCTACATAGTACTACTAAGTAAGAAAAGGAGATTAATAAAACAGTATGTACAAAAAGACAGATGTGTTATGGAAACACAAACTGTATACACCCTTTTATATATGTATATTCCTCTGGGCAAAACTAAAAGTCTGCAGTTAGAAATACTTAGTCACAACTAAGCTATAGCATTATTGACAAATTTACTTTTCTTTTCTTACTATGTTTCAAATTGTTCTATAGACTATGCAAGATTTCTATAAAATAAGAAATGTTATACATAACTGTCTATAATTTTAAGACATCAGCTAAAGTTAGGATTCAAACTCATTTTCCTTTCTTTCTTAACACTTTTCTCTTTACTAAGAGGCTATATAATTCTTTGCCAAACTTTTGCATTTTCATAATGGTATATGTGTTAGTCCGGTTAGACTAGAGGAACAAGTTCAAGGCGACACATATCGATATAAGGAAAGGGTTTATATACAAAAGGAATGGGACATGGAGAAAGCATCCCAGCCCAGTCCAGTCCAAAGTCATAAGTCCAATATTAACCCATATGCCTGAAATCAGTCTATAAAGTCTTCTTCCGACTCACGAAGTCACAGGTCAGTGGGTACAGAATCCCAGTGCTGGCAGGGCACCTTGCCTCCAGGGCTCAGGGTCCATCAACAGCAGAAACAACTCATCATTGGCAGAGGTCTCCATCTGCCCACCCCAGCTTCAGAGGTCTGGCTCCATCAGGAGCCAGATGTGTGGTCTCTCCGCCGGCTCCTCCAGCTTATCGAATGCTGCCAGCTTGTCTTGTCTGTGATTAATCATCTCCCTAACTCCCAACAACTGGGGAAGACAGCGTCTCATCTTCAGGAGGGAAATATCGTGAGATTTCCCAGAAGTCTCAGGAGAAAGCCATGACCACATAGAGGACTCATTGGCTACTCAATGGTTATCTCCAGATTAACAGGCTAGACTCCACCCCTACATTTCAATCATAAAATTAACATAAGTACATGACTGCCACAGTATCATTGCTTAGTGTTTTTAAAATTTTTTTACCAATAAAAAAAACTTTCTGTATGTCATTTACTCATTTTGACATCATTGCATCAAAATGCTTCTATTTCCTGAGCTGACCACTCCCAATCATTGCACATAATTCGCCTTTTTACATGGCAGAGTATAGTTCATGATCATGCACATATAGATGTTTTTCCCCTAACTTTGTTCCACACTTCTGGTTCTCTTCCACTGTGCTGTGTATATGATTAAAACAATTTTTGTTCTTAGGACAACAAAACACTCCTTTATCATTCCAGAGACCTTGATATTAAGTACAAATAATGCTTCCCCAACCAATTATTCTATCTTCAGACTCATCCCAAATAAAATGTAGCTTTGATGAGAACTGTCATTGCTAGATTTTATCTGTTTCATAGTGACCCTAAGGGACAGAGTATAACAGCTTCTGTGGGTTTATGAGACTCTAAATCTTTACCAGAATAGAAAGCTTCATCTGTGTCCTTCAGAGCAGCTGGTGATTTCAAACTGCTGAGCTTGTGGCTTGTTAGCAGTCCACCACATCATTCATCCTTTACTTATTTATAAATAAGTAAATAAACTTATTATTTAGCATTTCATAACCCCACCAGGTCCAACTTGAGTCAGAATCAACTTGATGGCAATGAGTTTGTTTCGAATTGAGTTTTTAACCACAATCCATTCTCCTTTTCTTCTTTGGCATATCAATACTGGATAAATTTGGGTCAACAATATGCTTGTGTAAGAACTTAATTCTCCTTCCTATCTTGCACCTTTCAAAGGAAGTGACACCATGAAGTTTCCACAAGCCTGGATCATCAGCAATTCAGAATCCTCGTCATCAGCTCTTAAACTCTTACCAGTTATTCTTTAATTGCAGAATTGGAGGTACTACCCAAGTCAGGAAACAGAACACAAGTTGTCAAAATATCCTTACCATTTCTCAAAATCATTACTTGCTCTACTTTAACCTCCAATTAAAATTACTCCTGTGATATTTGTGGTAATCCATTGGAATAGGTCTTCATCCTTGCCAGTCATTTCCATAATTTTTCTAGATGAGGAGTACTAGCTATTGCATTATAATTTAATGCATATTCTTTTGGTTATAATGATGTTGAATGCTTAAACTATTTACTTAAGTGATTGTTCATGTCTTCTGACCAAGTTTTTATTCAGTTGTCTTCTAGTTTTCAATTTATAATAGCTCTTTAACTATTCTGATATGCACTGTTGTTGGTTAAATTTGTTAAAGCATAATCTCCCATGTGTGTATGTGTTTCCTTTGTAACCACAATTGTTCATTTGTGTCCTGTTTAAGAGGTCCTTTTTTCTTTCCTGCCTCTGCAGTAAAAAGAGATTTCTCCTTGTATTTTCTTATACAAACATATTTAGTTTCATTGGCATTTAGATGAATAATATTTTTGAAATAGTTTTGTGTGTATTGAATGAGCTAGTGATCAAGTTTGATTTATTTTCCCGACATTGACAGCTCAGTGACTATCCTTTTCTATTGCCTTGTAATGCTCACCCCCACAAATAAGATTTTTGTTTATACTTCTAACATTTTATCAATATAATATCATAGTCTTGGTTAATCTAACTATGATGTCTGTCTTTATGTTGAAAAAACAGTCTCCCCTTCTTTCTTTTTGCCCTTATTTTATAAATGTCTTGACTCATCTTGGTTTTTTGTTTACCCGTATATATTTTAAAATTAACTTTTCAGGTTATACACAAAATAAAATTATACAAACCAAATGCTGTAGATACTTAAATTGTGATTACACTGAACCCACAAGTAGTCTGGAGATCAACAACACACACATTTACGATATGAGCTTTCCAATCCATAAACATGTCCTTTGGACTATTTAAGTTTTTAAATTTCCTTTAAAATATCCTAACATGTTCAGCTTAGTGGATTTATACATTTTTGTCAAAATTCTATAAGTAGTTGATTTTTATTGATTTCATTACACATGGAATCTTTAGTTATTCTATTACGTGTTTGATTCTTACATAGAATGGAATGTTACTTGATCTTATATGAAGGGACATTGCTGAATTCACTTATTAATTCTATATAATAAAATTATAGATTCTTTTGTTTTTGTATAATATATAAATAGTGATAGCATTATAGCTATGCTTCTAGTTATTATTTCCTTTTTCTAACTGTTCTGTTTAGGGTCTCCAAAACAATATGAATTGGTGGTAGCAAGCTCATGTCTCTTGATCCTAATGGGTGAGCATTTAGCATTTCACCATTATGTACGATTCTTGCTATATGCTGTAAGGGTTTAACAGATACCTTTTATCAGACAGTGATGTTTCCTTTACAGTCCTGTTTTACGATTTTTTTAAAATTACAAACATGTTACATTTTACTAAATGCTTTTCCTATATCTATTGAGACGGTCAAAAGCTTTTATTGATTTCATAAAAATGCATATAAACTAAAACTTCAATTAAGAAATAAATCAAAATCGATCTTGATATGTTATTATTTTTATACATTGCTTGAGTTGGATTGTTAAAAATTGTGCAAAACTGGCTCGAGCTATGCTTATGAGCGATGGTGGGTTCTTTGCTATCTTTCCCTTCTTGCCATGCTTTGGTAAACCATTTTGGAAAGATTTCACTTCTTTTGTTTCTCCCCTCCACCCCCATATTATCTGGAAGAGTTTGTGTAGGATGTGCACTATTTTTCCTGAGTATTTATCTGGAATTTTCTAGAGAAGTCACATGAGTATGGAATTCTCACTGTAGGAAAGTCTATAATGAAATGTCAATGCACTTAATATTCAGGAGTGCTGCTCAGATTTCCTATTTTTTCTCAGTTTTGTTATATATGAACATTATACATGTGTATTACATAAATAATGTGTATAACATATATAATATGCATATGCTGCTGTTGTTTTGAGCAATATCTTGTGTGTATCCAGACATAGGTATTTGTGTTGGCTCTCTCTTGGATTGCTTAGTCTGAAGGAAGCCAGCGGCCATGTTTTGAGGCAGCCCTAGTGTGGAGGAGCCCCAGTGACTGAGGTGTTTTCACGTGGGCCTATGACAGAGCCATAGGTGAGAAGAGACCTATAAAAGCAACAAGAGTGAGATGCATCTGAGATGCAAGATCATCTGATCCTTGTCAATCATGATGTGCGTGACTTTGTGTGTGAGTCTTCCTGCAAGTCAAGCTTTGGGATATCTGTGGCTTTGCTGACAACTTGACTATGAAGGCATAATGGGTATTAGCAATGACATAATAAACCATCATTGTGTGTAGCCTCCCAGGTTGATTTGTCACACAGCAATAGGTAATGAATTCTATCCATTCAATGGTTGACACCATTGGACTGTTTGTAGTGCATTGTGCCCACAATGAAAGTTCACATACATATTTGTATACAGATGATTGTACAGACATGAATCTTCATTTCTCTTGGCTAACTACCTAGGAGTGGGATTGCTGGTTTATATATTAGGATGTGTTGAAGTTTATTTTAAAAAATGCTGTGAAACTGTTTTACAAAGTTTATACATTTCAATAGCTTCTTAATTTCATTATATCCATAACTTAAAAGCTGCTTCATACTTGTACTTTGCAAAAATTTATTTATTTTGCCCAGTTTTTTTCTCTTTTTCTAAGGCCTTAAATAATTCTTACTATACCCTCTATATCTATAAATAATTTTCTAGAATTTCTATTGTTTTGTTTACTCATGGTTCAATTTAGAGTTTCTGACTTGTCTTCCACGTGCTGTGCTTCATTTGATAAATCTATTTTTTAATCCCAGATTTTCCACTTAAGACTTTCTTCTTGTTTCCAATTTTGGTTGAAATTCTCAATATTTTTAAATCCTCTTGGGCATAATGCAGACACTTAATTATACATCTTTCAACTGTAATAGTGAAAGTTCCTGGAAATATAATCATATGGGCTATGATTTCATCTTATTTTATATCTTCATGTGCCTGCTTTTCTTTGATTATGTAATGAATAGAAACTGCTTTGTAAAAAATAGTTTGAAGTCTAATGTCCTGCATTTTATTTCAGGAAGGATTTGCATTTGTTTTTCTAAGATACTTTGGGTCCTATCAATCGTGGAACAACTCAGTTATAGTTCAAAACTTGGATAATTTACAGTTGAACTACAGTTCCTAATTTGGGTATATTATTACTTCAGTGATGGACCTTTCAAGGTCTTCACCAAGGTTTTAGAAGTTCTTGGACTGGGCTTTCTGTCCTAATAATTCCATATTCCAACCAGTAATCCTGCTGTCTCTTGTGGGTTGGACCTGAGCCCTTGTGTCTCCAGGGGAAAAAAAGCCACAACACGAGCATTCATTTGATATAACTTCAGTTCTTAATGTTTCACCGTTTGCACAGATCACCGGTGTCTTAAAAAGAGATTATTTTGAAAAATCTTGTTTTCTTGTTGTTCTCAGAAAGAGGGTTGATCTGAAATTTCCAGTTAGTAATGACTGGATTAACTCATTAAAGTCTCTGGCACAAACAGTTTGCCCTTAGCTACTAATAAAAAACCCTGGAGATCTTCATACATAAAATACTACAGCCAAGAGACTCCTGCCAACTTCAGTTCTGCTTTGTAACACATGGTTTCACGTTGGGTTGAAATTAACTTGATAGTAGTAGCTTCTTAGTTTTATATGTTTACAACTTGCATTTTGCTGTGCGTGTGAGAGATAAACTCTTTGTTTTAGCTACTAGTGACAGCTTTTGAGTACGTGAGCCCCATACTACTTTAAACGATCTATCTATTTGGTTATCTCAAAGTAAATACCGAAGGCACAGTCACTATTTACCATGCTGTGACATATTTTTCCTTCACATTGCTTAGTTTACAAAAAGAAAATGGCATCTTAGAATGAAATATATCATTAGAACATCCATCTCCTCTTGCCCATAATTAAAAGACTAGTTTTATACTCATTCTTAGAGACCAATGCACCATAAAACTCTCTTAAGAGCAAATTAATACTGAATTTTAGTCAACTTCTTTAATCAAAGCAATTAAAAGTTGCCAACGATCCTGAGAGTGAAGTGTGGCAGTTTGAAGAGTCTATCCTCCAGTTTTTACACTGACATTATTTCTGAATTTCATAATCATTCTTGCTAGAAAGTTTTAGCACATTAAGCTTTTATCTATTTACTTCCACAATGCTTACCATTTGTGACAGAATTTCCATTTTCAGCAGTAATACAAGTGGATGGTGAATTAGATAATGGAATCCCATGGTTATTTGCATTTCGATCATGAGTCTCCGTTGCCATTTCAGATGTACTGGAGTCATCTTGACTCGTTAAGTTCATGTTAGTTTCAAAACCTAAAGTAAATTTAAAGATAATTATACTTTTTTCTGATTATGTGAACGGTCATTTGAATAAAATACTTAAAGAATCAATACAGCTTACCAAATCAAACATATGAAGTTGAAATTTCAAATTACTAAAAGTCCTTAATCAAACATATGGACCACAAAATATTTACCTGTTTGCTCAAAGGGCGCTAAACATAAAAAGACACATTAAATAGTGATAGTCGATTATACAGTTTGTGAGTTTTACATTCTCCACACAGAACTAATGATATCACAAGTCAGATCATGTAGCATCATAGAATTGTCCATTGTAAGAAAAGCATTTTCTAAAAGAATCATGGTAATAAGATCATGTTTAATAAACTTTCCAAGTACTTAAATTTAAATAGAGCAGGGGGGGAGGAGGAAGGGGCAATTTTATATTCTCCATTTGTAAGGAAGCCTGTTTGCATAATGGTTAAGCATTTGACTGCTAAACAAAGTGGCTATGGTTTCAACCCACAAGTCCCTCTATAGGAGAAAGGTCTGCTCATTTGCATTTGTAAATCTTACAGCCCTTGAACTGCCCCGGGGCAGTTCTAATCTGTTCTATAAAGCCGCTATATTATGAAACACAGCTGAAGCATGAAAATGACAACTAGCCATTGAAGAACAATAAACTTCAACATATTGGCTGTCTAGTCACTCACAAACTTTGTGAGTATCCAGCACTCGGTGCTCTGAGATAAACACAAAATGGCAGCCATTGAACAGGTGAAATGAATGGCCCAATACAGGCTTTTATTTTTTTTTTCAAAAAGTAATATTCATAAATTCATCTCTCGGTGTGTCCTACTGTGATCACCTGTGATGATGCAAACGATGCCACCAGTATTTGAACTACCAGCAGGGCCACTGCGGATGGACAGGTTCCAATAGAACTTCCCGACTCAGACAGACTAGGAGGAAGGGTGTCTGGCAGTGCAGTGGTTATGTTGGGCAGCAATCAGAACGGCCAGTAGTTTGAAACCACCCATAGCTCTCAGGGGAAACACTGTGAGTCCGCCGGGATCAGATGGCAGTGAGTTTGGAGAAAGAATGAGAGCACGTAGGAGTGGGCTTCTGCGAATGGGCTCTTGGGATACCTTCTATTTGCTCCTGCTCCCCCCCTCCCCCGCCAACCCCCAGCCAAACTTGGAGACCAGCCAAGACTAAGGCAGGTCAAGAGCCTGGCCAGCCTCCCTGCCTGACACTGCTGGGAGTTTCTTGCCAAGGAGGTTAAAGTTTTCCCTGGGCCACCCTGCCAGCAAGCGCCATAGGTAGAGTTCTGTAGCTATCAGGAGACAGCGTCCCTAGAAACCGTGCTTAGTAAAATGGAAGGACAGCAAAGAGAGGGAGGCTCCTGAGAAGCTGGCTGGGGCCCCTGACTGCCTGCTGTGCTCCAGCCTAAGCTCAGCTGTGAGGCTGCCCAGCTTCTGTTGGGAGGACGTACGATCCGAATCAACGGAATCAACCAAGGGTCGGAATGAACGACAGGACACCGAACGACAACGGGGAAAGGTGATCATTTATTAGCCTTTGCGAAGCAAAGGCAACTTTCCATTTATGGGCGACACTTGTTCGATCCCCGCCCACACGTGTCCCCCTCGCCAGACAGGGCAGGTGTGCGTGGCCTGGCCTTCCGTTTCACAAAAACCTCATAAAAATTCCAAATTCATAGGAGATTTTTGATGAAGGAGTAGGCATGTTTGCGCTGTGTCTTCCCTGTTTGTGCTGTGTCATCCCACACAGCTGTGTGGGAAGTTGAGTTCCGGCTGTGTGCAAAGTTGAGTCGTTCTGAAGTGGTAGGTTAGGAACTCAGTAGAAGGGATGGTACAGACAGCCAGCTTATTATACTTTACATACGGCAGAACAACATTTAATACCTCACTTGGTCTCAATAATGAATACTCTGTTGGGAGAGATATTACCCTATTTTTTTTTTAATTTTGAGAAGAAAATAGAGATTATTGCCAGTCAAGCAGCATGAGTTAGAATGAATCATTAACCTATATGTTCTGCTATTTAAGTTTTATTTTTGCTTTGTTAAAAGACAAAACAGACTTTGTCAATTCTGTGCTTTAAACTCTTAAATGAGTTAGGAAAAAAAAAGGTGAAAGGAGAGAAAGAGAAAAGCGTGCCTTTCAAAGCTCTTCTTGAATTGATCCCTCCTAAGGTGGCACCAACAGCCCTGTAATAGCTACAGGTTTGGCTGTTTAGCTGCAAGGTCAGCAGTTCAAAGCCATCAGCCTCTCTGCAGAAGAGAGATGAGGCTGTCTATTTCTGGTAGGAGTGAAAGTCCTGGAAAACCACAGGAGCAATTCTGCTCTATCCTCTCTGAAATCACTATGAGTTGGAAAGGATTCAATGACAGTGAATTTTAAGATATTTCTTTGGTGGGGGAGGGCACAGTTTGTTGTTCTTTGGACTGCTAAATAAAAGGTCAGCAGTTTGAAACCACCAGTCTGTTCTGAAGGAGAAAGATGAGGCTTTCTATTCCCATCTAAGATGTACAGCCCTTCCTTGAGAATGACAGGGTGGCTAGGAGTGGAAGTCCACATGATAGGGGTGAACTCAGGCTTATTAGACTTCCGAATAGTCTCCCTGCAATAATTCACTTCTCTTCTGTTGGTTTTAACCCTCTCAACATGATTTCCCCTTGTCCCTTGAAACTAAGGTGACCAGACATCCCTCTTTTTAACAATTTAACAACGTCCCACAGCGTTTTAAAATTAAAAAACATATATTACAATACTATTTTTGCATTATAAGAACATTTTGTTGCTCCGCATAGACCAAATTTTTAATCAAGAACACCCCCACCCCACCCCACCCCCGGTCAATGGTGTCCTGCTTAAATGCTGGTCACTACTTGAAACACATACTCAAAGACATTGTCCTCTGTAGACATGTATCTGGGTAGTCTCTAATGTTTGATGTTTTAGGGCTTCAGTGTATGTGTTACTCCTGCCTGGAAAACCCTCCTCTCTTTAACGAATCTTATTACTCATTTGTCAGAAGTCTGTATCCCTCACCTCTTCATGCTGCTTTGTTTACAGATAATCTACCCAAAGCACAGTGAGTCTAAACGATGGTCTTTGTCATGCAAGGAAGGCGTGTTGAGCTACGGAGTTGCCTTAGACCTAGAGAGGCTGAGTGATAGTCCACAGTCGAGGCTTTGCCTCCTGACAGAGGAGGTTCCACTGACATGGCACAAGGAGTTCCTCCAGCTCCAGACTCTCTCTGATACAATACAATACAGACTCTCTCTTTCCAATACAAAGACCTTCAGCTAAGCGATATGAATAACAATGCCAAGTAAGAAAAGTCAGGCTTATCCTAACTTGACAATATTTAGAAACAAGCATTCACTTCTAGTCAATTTGATGGACCAAACCTTTTTTGGAATTCTGAAAATCAGAAGGACATATATTATTTGAAAGGTGGATTGAAACATTCACCTTTTTTTATTTCTCTGTAAACTATGTTTCTCACTTTTAATTCAGATATTTATTGATTCCCCATTTTGAACCTAACGTGTTGATCATCGAATGATGGAAATATCAGACCTGCAGCATGGAGTGTACCTTTTTGGGAGTGGGGTGGCGGGGAGAAACAGTAAACACCCACAAATGATTCCACATGCTGGAGAGCCTCAGGGAGAATGATGGGTGGGTATTAGTTGGTCTTAGGTCCATAGGGGAAGTGCAATTCAACTAAGAAAGAGAAAAGACATTGTGGGGGGAAATGCTCCTGTGCTAATCAGACGGTTGGGTGTTCAAACCACCCAGTCACTCACAAAGAGACGGAAGCAGCAATTTTCTCCCCTAAAGATGTAAGTCTGGCAATCCCAGTTCTGTTTCCTGTTGGGTCACTAGGAGTAGGGAAGGACTCACCAGCCATGGGTTTGGATTTTGTTTTGGAAGAAAAAGAAAAGAAGCCAGGCATGGAGAGGAAAGGGAACCCCACTAAACATCTCTGAAGTCCCCAAAGTGGAATGCTGTCATTGAAAGAAGCTCAGTGTGAACACCTGGAATTTCTCCATAGGGTTTTTTTTTTAATTTACATCAATCTAAATGATGAAAACCACCAGTTCGTTATCCAGGAGAAATCAGGAGGGTTTGAAATAATAATCTTTCAAAAAAAAATAATTTTTGGTATGTAACTGTGTTATTCTGGATTAACTAAGGAAACAAGTCCATAGAAACTCATGTATAAGGGAGAGTTTTCTATAAAGGGTGAGTGTCCATTAAGAAAGCACCCCAACCCAGTGCTCTCCAAGTCCATACATCTAACACGAGCCTGTATGTCTGACACCAATTTACAAAGTCCTCCTCCATCTCACATGCAATGATGCCGACTCCAGTAGGAACTTGGAGTCAGTGAGCGTGCCAGCATCTCAGCGCTGGCAGGGGTCCACGTGGCTGCTCCAGCACCCAGCGCTGCATTGGGTTAGGTCCATGTGGCTTCTCTTTGAGGATATCTTGCAGGAAGTGAGTCTTACCAGCCGAAGCCAGGAACTGGCTAAGGCATCCATACACTGTCCTGACCATCAGAGAGCAAGGGACCCAAGAAAAAAGAAACTGAGGATCACCAAGCCATTTCTCTCTCCACCCTTCATTTCATCCCACATGTGTTTATTGGCCAGGTTGGCACGATAAACCTTAATCATCTCAGGAGCCCAGTGCTTAACCAGTATATCACTAGGGCTCTTGATGCAGGAGAGAGTTTTTTTGCCATTTCAAGGAGCCAAGGTTAGTGATAATCTAATTTCTGGGGTGAGTCGAAGAAAAGGGTAACAAAAGGACAGAAGGCCTTGTCTGTCACTACAGAAAGACATTCAAAGTATATGTTCAGTAGAGTGACAGGTGACCGAAGATCTGAAGCAAGGGTGAACTCACTTGGTAGATGGGGATTTGGCTGTGGGGCATGGCCCAGGAGATTTTGAGCAGAGGAAAACTGCCCCAAAGGGTTTTCTAGGCAATCCTTTTTATTCAAGGCGGTTTTCAGATCTTTCTCCTGCAAAGTGTTTGGTGGGTTCAGAACCACCAACCTTTTGGCTAGTGGCCGAGTGTTAACCCTTTGCAGCCTGAGAGCTTCTTAGTCTTATTTTATCTATTGATAATAGGCTCACTGCTCCCAGACACTTAGTGGATTGGTCCTTATACTTCATTCTGGCTTGCAGATTGTGGACATATATGTTTGTGGACATATATTGTGGACATATATGTTTGTTTTTAAAGTCTTAGAAATGATTTATAGGTTCTGATAAATAAATTATAGCCCCCAAACTAGAACATTTATGATACAAGTTAGTATGTAAGCCTTACATTATCTGCTAATGTTTTCATTACATATATACTCTCTCTCCATTTAGTGATTTTTCAGGATTGGTAAAAGGGAATAAGTTTTCCTTAACAAAAGATATAAGAATGACAGATCCCTATGATAATGATTATCCACCTGAATCTTAAAATAATTGTCATCTCTGAAGTGTTTACTGTATGTCATTCTTCTCGCTAGGTGCAGTACTGTATTTAGCTTTTCATTTCCAAACAATTCTGAAACATTGTTACCCTCATGCCTCTTTTAGAGGTGAGGTCATTGAGGTGTGGGGTGGTGAATCTACTTGCAAATACCTCGCAGATTCATTAGTTTGTTCTTCAGTAGATTCAAGCTGAGGCAGGCAGCACTTATAGCGTGTCCTCAGGCTCATTTCTCTATGTTCTGCTTCTCCACATGAAGTTTGACCTCTTTATTGAATGTGTTGATATAAAGTGTAAGGCTGATTTTTTTTCTGTGTCTGTACCCCACATACCACAAGGGTAATCAGTGAACACATGTACATTGGAAGGCAAGTGCACCCTGGCATTTAAAATAAAATTGCAACATCAACATAGATGTCCTGACTCTCTAAGTTTGCTTTCATTCATTTGTATTAGTTGGGATCTTCACCCTACTCAAGTGGATCAACCACTGCTCAGACAAACTCTTACTTCAAGTGGGAGCCAAATAAGCTCAAGTTTATAAGTGCCAACCAGTTGGCAGGTTTTGAATTCAACCACAGCAAGGTTCAAAGGAAGAATTCCCCAACAACATAATTTTGCACACTGGAAAACAAATGTGAAGGACCTTACCAAAGGTACTCTCATAACCCTGTACTTAAATATGAACATGATTTTGGCAAAAACTAATAAAGAGGAATTTGAGATTGAATTTGGTAGGCTCTTTGTGGTGTACTGGGGACCAGGAGGTCAGCAGTTCTACTCCACAAACAGATTCAAGATAGAAAGATGAAGCTTTCTCCTCCTGTAGAGATTCACAGTCTCAGAAACCCCAAAAGGCAGTGCGAATGGAATCCTGAATGTTTCAGAATCAAAGACTTGTTGGCATGTGTTTGGTTTTGTGTTTTGTTGCAGAAGTACATATAAAAGATGCATCCTTTATCAACTTTTTCCCCATTTATAAAGAAGTTATACAGAACCTAGAACATCCGCAAGTCTCTTTCTTCGTGCAGAGATCATCAGGGTTGTGAGGCATAAAAAGAGTTGGTCCATTCCAAAAGATAAGGTCAGAGACTCTCAATGAACCTGGAGAGAAGAAAGTGCTACAACGTCCTATTGAATGATTTAGAGATGTGCCTGAGACAGTTTTGTAACCCTGCAACCTTGTTTAGTAAGTGTTTTGAGTAGCTTAGTGACATCTTCTGCTATAGGTTTTTACATTGTAAATTGAGTTGGTTAGAAGACCTGTGGTGTTTTCTTTTGACTCCTGGACAGTATTTCTTCTATGACCTCTGGTGTTTTAATAGGTTGGAGAAGATGAATCACATCAAGATCTGACTCAAAGATAAAGTCTTGGCTTTTGCATGAGTGTGACTTTTAAACACAAGCATGCAGACATGTTTAAGCATAATTTTGATAAAATAAACAGGAGAGTTTTCACACATGTCTAAATGTTCATTCACAAAATAGTCATTTGTTCCTTGATAGTTTCTATACAACTGCAATACCATTCTCTATGTGTGTGCTCCTTATAATACTGCAGTTTTATAGAGCAGAGTATTGTCTCCCAGGAGACATTTGGTAATGTCTAGATGCAAACAGCTATGCATTTGTTATGAATCAAAAGCATGGTGGTTCATACCAACCCAGAGGTGCTCTGGAAGACCTGGGATTTGACTTTCAAAAGGCCCTAGCCGCTAAACACCCATGGAGTACATAGCTATGTGGACGTAAATGGAATCATATGGATTGAAATTAAAACAGGACAATCGGCTGACATGCTTGGCTGTGGCAACTGAGGAAGAGCGTCTCTGAGTATGGCAGCTCAAGATCAGGATGTTGGAGAAGATCCTGCAATGGTCAAGACAACCATCCACAGGCAACACACAGACAAAAAAACAAAACATGAGGTCCCAAATGTCAGTAGTACAGAGCTTGGGAAGCCATGTGAAAGTTAGTTAACTACAACAACCAGTCCAAAGAAGAAATGAGAGTAGGCAAACAAAGACCAAGTAAAGACACAGATCTATAAGACTGATAGTTGGCCCAGACCTCAGATATACCAAGAAAGCAGAAGACCAGGGGGTGCCTCGATAATAGTAATGCTGGTTCTGATGTGGTTTATAGTAAATAGGTTGTGACAAAATGAGGGAAAAATGTGCATCAGATCACGGATTCTTAAAATCTATAGATGTACTGGAATAATGTACTAGATGCACTAGAAGATTTCCTGAAACAACCAGAGGAGGAAACCCAAAGAAGAATGAATGCATTTGACTTGTATTGCTGGAGGTGAATATTAAAAGGTCCAAGTTTGGTGTGTGTGTGTGTTTGGGGGGAGCGGGGCGGTGATTTTCTTGAGTGATGTCCATTCAGAGTGCTCCTTTGTAGGCAAGGACAGAGCGACTTTGACTTATGTACTTTCAACATGTTGTCAGAAGACACCAGTCCGTGCAAGAGGACATCACGTTTGGTGAATCAGAGCCAGTAGAAAAGAGGAAGACCATCAAGGAGATGGGTTGACACAGTGGTTGCCTCAATGGACACAGCCCAGGAATGGTTATGAGGGTGAACCCATGATTGGGCAGTGTTTTTTTTTTCTGAATCAACTCCATGGCACCTAATAATCATAATGCCCTGAGAACCTCTTTAAAGGTGGGTATGAGGTCACCTTATCAATATTAGAGATTGGCTCAGAGAATACAGGTTGTTTTTTTGTGTTTGTTTGTTTGTTTTGGCATCACTGCCTCAGTGGGAGTAGGAAGCCCAGCCTTGCTCCTGGAGAGCTGCTGCTGGATTTGAATCGCCAACCCTGTGGGCTGCAGTCCCGCACACAACCACTATGCCACCAAGGCTCAACTGAGAATACAGGTTGTATCCATGAGTACGAGGCATCTTCGAAAACTATGTATGGGAGATCCATTGGTAAACCATGACTCTAATGCAAAGATAAAAGCATAAGAGGACAGGGAAATCAGATTTCTGGAAATGAAACATCTAAAACTGTGAATGGGCAAAATGTGAAAAATATAACTGCGATAAATGAGTAACATGTGTATCATTGTTAAACAGGAGCTGAAATAACTGTGTAAGCTTTCACGAAAAACAATGCAAAATCATATTTAAAAACAAATTAAAAATCTAATTGAGATCATGTCATATCCATCCCTCAAATCACACCACTGTCTCTTCTTTCATTTCAGCTAAGACCCCCAGGATTATCCTGGTGGTATAGTGACTTGTGACTTTTGTGGTTAACCTCAAGATCAGCAGTTTGAACTCACCAGCTGGGGAAGGACGTGGCTTTCTATCCTTGTAAAGATATACAGTCTCAAAACCCATAGAGGCAGTTCTCCTCCACCCTAGGTGGTCACTATGAGTCAAACTTGACTTTATGTCCGTGAGTTTGAGACGACCTCCCAGGATCAGACTGCCTGCGTAAGACTTCAACTCCAACCTTGCCACTTGCAGACCTCCTCTGCTCCTTTATTTCTCTGCATCTCTTCAACCTGCCTTTCTTTTCCCACTTTGCTCAGGGATCTGTTCAAATCATGCAAGAGCAGAAAGGGTTTTCCAGATCATTGTCTAAAAAACAGCTCCCTCCTCTTATCCCAGGATTGTCCCCCTCCTCTCCTGAACTTATCGCATTCTTCTTCTCTATATGTGAAAAATGACAGCGTTTTTTCATGGACAGCAGTTATGTTTATTTACATGTGATGGTCTTTACTGGAAAGTAAATGTATAGTTTCAGTAGAAAAAATGATAGAATATACAGCAATGTGATTAAGTAATATGCCAGAAAATTTCTTTTACCACAATGAGTGGATTGTATTTTTTAGTTCTGGGGAAAGGGGTATTTATGAGGTTTATAATGCTAAATCAAAAACAATAATAAACAGGAATAATAACATCAAAATATTACTTGCATATAAGAGAAAATATGTCAGAAAACACAACAGAAGATTACTGAATTTGGATGTATGCACAACCAAAGGAAATAATGTCCGGTCCTGAACCAGCCTAAAAATCGTCGAGTCAGCCTGTCTCATTAATGTTAACACCCATTTACTTCTGTGAGACTATTAAATAATGCTTTAGATTCCAGAAATGTGAGTCAGGTCCTGACGGGTAAATTGAGTAATCTGTTGCGTTTTCTGACATGTTTTCTCCAAGTCAGCCTTATAGATAGAAAAAGAGCAGATGAAGCAAGGAACAATCACAAATGGAGGAGAACAGAAAAGCCACATCTAAGTGACAAGGGCTCTACCGTGTAGAAGCCGAAAAGAGAGCGAGGCTTTGCCCCAGAGTAGACAGAGAGGGCTTTTGCTGAGAAGCAAGCAGTGCCTTGACATTGGCCTTGTAGCATCCTAATCGGTGAGGAAATAAATGTCCGTTTGTGAACCTTACCCACTGGTGGCATTTCTGTCAGGACAGTGCTACTTGGCTAAGGCAGGACCGTTTTGAAAGAAACAGTCTGCATTAGGACTGAAAAGAAAATGTCTAGGAGGGATTTCAAGATCTCCCAGGAGTGAGGACAGCATCTGGGAAAAGAGATGTTCTCAAGGGTGACAAGGCCGCCTGTGAAAGTCTGTGATACAGGCTACAAAGAGCAGGTGGAGGATTGGCACGGGGAGGCCACGGGGCTGGGAGGGCTGCGTTGGGCAGTCACCCCGAGGGGCGGGGCTGTGCATGGGAGAGGGAGACTGACAGTCCCAAATGCCACGGAGAGGTCAAGGAGAATGACCGCTGAATGTGCCAGGGCATGTTTCTTTAAGAAGAATGCTTAAAAAAACAAGTCCTCTCTCAGTTACCTTCAGATGAGATAATTTTAGAGTGTAGTTTGGAATTGTAAGAGAGAGGATCCAGGTTTCGGTAATGCGGGGGGAAAACAAACTGTAGCTGTTGCACTTATTTAATACTGAGAGTGCTTTGTAAGGCATAAAAAATGTGAAAATACATTTTCGACTCATTACTCATGCAGGCTATAACTCATTTTGCAACTCTATAGGAAAATTCCTCTTCAGAAAGGCTACTGCATGAAGGGAATGTTTTCTCCTATTTGGCACGAAGGAAAAGTACCAATGCCGAGGGCTTGCCCGGCTTCACTCCTGCCACAGCGTTCCTTGTACAGGCGGAAGGGGCAGCTGGACGGTGAAAGGGACAGATGGACAGAGGGTGATGCTGCCCGGGAGCTGGGAGGGCCATACACACCTGGAACCAGCATCTGGTTTAGTCTCAAGAGATAACTCCCCTTCAAGTCCTGCTTTCTCTAAAGTCTTCTCCTATCGAATAACTAATAAATACAAAGAAGGCATTTGGAATCCGATCTCTGCTATAATACATTATTAGAGACCCGAATGGATAACACGGTCCAAACATGTTACTGAAATCCTCCCCAAAAGTAAAGGATTCGTGGTCACAGAGAGCCAGGGACCCGTCCACCCATGTAATCAGAGTCCAGCAGCGGGGTTGCCTGAGGAGCTTTAGCTAATGGCTATCCAATAAGTTCAGGTAGGACTTCTGTGTTCTATATGACGGTGAAACTGGGAACAATACACAAAGTCCTCATTGAATCACTCTGAGACACCGCGCGCTTCGTAACACTTGTGTGTTGACCACTTCTGGGTGATTTTGTCACAATCAATCACTTCAAAATGAAGAGGAAAAAAAACCATGAAGAGAAACACTGTGGCCATTAAAAAGAACGGATGAGGTGCGGAAATATAATTGTTCACATGCTTCTAACCTTAAAAGGCTATAGCTGGGCACTCAACATTCCTTCCTACTTTTTAATAACCCCTTTTGAAAGCGCCACTCTTGAGTAGATAAAAATTCCTCTTGAACGTGTGTTTTAAGCATTCTTCTGTGGCAGAATGTGCCACAAATACTTATCCTCTGGGTTAAGTAGGGTAGAATGGAAATGTTTGCTTGTCCCGTTAACTCTTAACTCTTGCCACCCACTTCCCTGCCAAGTTTCAGGCTGTGTTTTGCACTAGAAAACACCAAGCGAAGTAGGAACAGAGCGATCTCTTCGACAACATATGTGCGGCACAGGGGAATACTGCTTTGATAGCAGAGCTCAAAAATGACTGTCAGTATAAATAAGGTGCTCAGTACCCCAAATTGCACAGAAAATTAAATCGTGCCAATTTCCTCTTGAGCTGTAACTAAGTGGATCCTTTCAGGCGCATTTATTTTGTCCTTGCCATAATGGAAGGAAAAAAAAAAAAGCAAAACAAAACCAGACTTCAATTCCTTTCCTGTGCCTTTCCTATAATTAGCTGAATATGCAACACCTAAACAACAAGCTTGCCTGGCCCAGAGCCCCATTCCTCATGTATAATTTCATAGGTCAGGAGGTTATTTATATTGCTGTTATTTTTACATTTCCTAAATGCCAGGTGGGGTAATGTAAATCCAGGAGTTCTGGAACGCAGTGCAAGGCAAAACAGCACTGTTCGTCTCCGTGGAGCAGGTTTCCTTAGGTCAACGGTTCCTCCTTCCTTCCCCTAGGAAGCAGACCAGATAGGCACAAAGGCTCTGCCTTCCCATGGAAAGCATTGAGATGTCACGCCTGTTGAAGGAGGCCGCCATCTCAAAGTACACAACAAAGTACACAACAAGGTAGCGTAAAGTAAGCCAGTGACAGAGAACTAGAGAAACCCACAAAAGAACAAATGCAACAAAAGTGACACCTGGCAGGTTTTCTCCAACTCCTCCTGCAGAAATGGCATTTATTAACCTTTGTAACCTTTTTCTAAAATATGTTTCGAACAGCTAAATGGACACATGCACGGGCCCAGCAGAACAGATGTAAGTCACAGGTCTTGTGCCGACTAGCTATGTCAACGTTTAACTGAGAGAGATTTGCCGCCCCAGAGGTCAGGGGGACCAAAAAAGTAGGGTTGGCTTAGGAATGTTTTGAGCCCAGGCCACCAGTCATTTATCAATCTGTTCTTGTATTTTACAAAGGGTCTGTTTCTTTGTCCAGAATGATGCAGTGGATAATGGAGTTGGCTGTTAACTGAAAGGGTGAAGGTTCCAATCCACCCAGAGATACCATGGAAGGAAGACGTGGGAATCTACTTATAAGCCTATGCAGTCAGATCTACTGTGACTCACAAAGGGTCTCTATGAGTTGGAGTTAGCTTGAAGCGACATTCTCATTCGAATTATCTTAATGGTGGTACCAGTTCCCACTAGTTCAAACCAGAACCCATCTAGTGGTTGCTCTGTGTGAACGTGCCCTGGCCAGCTCCACCCTTCTAAACCCAGAGCCTAGGAAACCCAGTGGGGAAGTTACTTGACTGTCAGGTGGAGTTCCTTGAGTGAAAATTGGCTCATTGTTATGTAACCATAACAGGGTCATCCGCTGAATAACAGGCCCAGCTGTTCACACCAACTGGTTGTAAGGATGCAGACTTAAGGCCTTCACTAATAAAATGGTATGCACAGATTTTAGTTATTTTGAAGTTCCTTGGTGAGCTATCTGGATGATTTCTTTGACATCTTTTGTATGGTACCTTTTGTTGATGGTAGATTGGTTGACATTACTACTAATTCTATTTCCTTTGCATTGCTATGCTCCCTCCCCTAGAATGAATTTCCCTTGACTTGTCAAAATGACAAACTGCAGAGTAGATGTCAATCACCTCCCAAATGAGGTGCAATTGGGCATTGGAGAGCAAAGTTAAATCTCAGTTTAAAATGAATTCTCATATAACACAATATCACAGGAAGCAATGATAAAATGACTGGTCCGTGGTGGGGTTCCCCTTCTCACATTGCCCACCACACTCATTTCAGGTTCACGAATTTAAACATACGTGTTTAGATATAAATATGCATAGAAAACTCAAGGTGGAGAAGGGGATCTTCTCCACACACCCTGAAGTAGTTAATCCAAACAAAATTTGATCATGCCATGCACTTTTTGAAAATCTCCTAGTGCCTTCTATTATGTGAGAGATAAAGCACACATTGACCTCTGCCAAGAGAAACCAAGCCTCATATCTTGGAACTTGCAAAGTCTCTCTAGCCAGTTCAGTCTCATCTCTTTTTGCCTTACCATATAAATCCTGCCAGCTAGACAAATGTTTTTCAAAGGACATATTTGTGAGTAGAGAGACCAATTCAGTGGTTTGCAGAAAGCAGTTACAAATTAAATAGAAAAACTTCAATAAAAAATAAAACTGAAGAGTGTCACAAGCAATTAGGGAAAGGCGTGTTCTATGAAACATGTTGACTGTCGCCTTGTGAAACGTATTTCCCACTGTTCCACACACGTTGAGTGTGAGATTCTGATGAGCAGATGCTAAGTTTGCATTCTTAGACCTATACAACTTAGTACACTATGTGACAAAGAAGAAAACCTTTGATATGTCTTCAGATAAATGAACTAATGAATGAAGCTTGTCCCTCTTCCAACCTCTCTGAAAACTTACCCCCCCCAAAAAAAAACCCCAACCCTAGCACAAAACATTATTAAATAGTTTTGCTAGTTTAATCATCTTGCCTGAAGTTAATCTCTGATTTTTTACAAGTCTAGAAAATAGCTACATGTGTCGGGTCCTGTCCCAGAGTAATTTCTTTTAACATCATTATGGAGTGTTCCTCAGATGTGCAAAATCACCACCGAAATGGAAATCTACCCTGATTAGTAGCTGGACCACACCACTGGTTTCTCTAATGATCATCAGATTAAAAAGGCATTTTTATGATTCCCATCACTATTTATAAAGCGCACTGCCTTTTTTACCATGCCGCTACCCCAACCTCTGCAAATGACAGATGATTTCAAGCCTTGGTAAGGGAATGGAGGAGACCCCCCACTGTGCTGCAAGTGCATCAGTAAAATGAATGTGAACAATTAGAGTTTTACTGTCTTGTAGGACACGCAAGTGATTCAACCAGCTCTTCAACTGTGCTGAGGTTTATGTGGTAGAACTTGAGTAGAGCCAGAAGATTTCAGCACAGTGTGAGGCCAGCCAAGCTCAAGCTCATGTCCTGAACATGGACCATGGACTTGCTCTTTCCCTCAGGACTGAAGTCGCTATTTAAAAAAATCACTTTACTGGGGGCTTTTACAACTTTAACTATCCTTCCATGCATCCATCCATCCATCCATTGGGTCAAGCACATTTTGTACATTTGTTGCCCTCATCATTCTCAAAGCATTGACTTCCAACTGGAGCCTCTGGTATCAGCTCCTCATCCCCCACCCCACCCTTTATCCCCATTTTCTCCCTCATGAAACTTTGATAATTTATAAATGATTATTATCTTGTCATATCTTACGCTGTCCAATGCCTCCTTTCACCCACTTTTCTATTGTCCATCCTTATAATTATTTTCCCTTTTTTATGGCATCTTCCCTTTACCCCCTTCCACCCATCCTGTATCGTTACTCTCACCAATGGTCCTGAGGGGTTCCTCTGTCCTGCATTCCTTTCGTTTCCAGTTCCTATTTTTACCAGTGTACATCCTCCAGTCTAGCCAACCTATTTTAAAAGCAATGTATCTATTAGAAAACCCACTTTTTCTTAGCAGACCATGCTGCTGTTTCTGATGTGAGCTGCGCTCATGTCATAGCCACCCTGTGTGTCACAGGGAATGACTCCCTTAGGTTTGCCTGACTCTTCTTCATGGAAGCAGATCACCAGATTTCCCTTCTGTGATCACATTGGGCAGACACAAATTGCCATCATTGAGTTGACTGCCAACGGCTTATGCGATTCAGGATCCTTTCCCTCTGGGATTTGTTGCCATCTAGTGGGTTCTGACTCATGCTGGGCCCCTTGCTTTGGAGTGGAATTGGCTCCATAGGGTGGGTGTTCAAGGTGTTGGCCTTTTGGAAGCAGGTTCAACACCTGTCTTCTGAGGGGCCTTTAGTGGAGTTCGAACTGCCATGCTCCCAGTGAGTAGTCTACTATTTCACTTGCTCTTTCCGGGGATTCAACCCAGGGACATCAAAATAATTGGTGGGCAAGGTTTCAGCTACTTTCTCTGGTTCCTCAGAAGAAAAACCTGGGCATCTGCTTCCACAAAGAATACACAAATGGACAAGTCCACTCCTAGTGAATAACTTCCAACCCATAGCAGCCCTACGTGGTGTTCCCGAGGCTGTGCATCTTTATGGGAGGATAGATTGGCTTCATTTTCTCCCTCCCCTAGAGAGGCTCTCTGCCATCAAGTCAATGACTTGATGACTCAGCAACCCTATTGGCCAGAGTAGAATTGCAATGCTTGATGGGAATAGAAAACGACATCTTTCTCCCACAGAAAGGTTGGTGATTTTGAGCTGCTGGATTTGCAATTATCATCCCAGTGCATGACCCACAATGTCATCAGAGAGGCTAGTGGGTGTAAACCTCCACCTTCGTGGTTAGCAGTCCATGTAATCCAAAAGGGACTCCAAAAGATGACAGACTAGAAAATCCTCAGGGACAATCCTATTCTGTCACACGTGGTTGCTAGTAGTTGAAAATCAATACGATAATACCTAACAACACTAAATACCAAGGAGACAGGGTAGGGTTAGTACAAGTCACGTGAAAATTAAACACATACTATGTTGTTGCAAATTGCTTTCGGGGCGGGTGGGCATGTTGTGGTTACATCTTGGGTTGCTAACCACAGGCCATCAGTTCAAACCTACCATCTGCTCAAAGCGGAGAAGATGAGAATTTCTGCTCTCACAAAGAATGACAATCTCAGAAACCCACAAGGGTGGTTCTACCCTGCGCTGTAGGATTCCTGTAGCTTGGAATCAGCTAGTGGCCAAAGAGCTTGCTAGGAAATCCTCCTGGGAGGTTTCCGCTGTTCCCTTACAAAAGATGTGTGAAGAATTGTTACAGATTTTCATGTTTAATTAATGCTTAATGGTCCAATTAAGGAATATTAATCTAAAGTCGTTCTTTTGTATTCCTATGGGTCTCTGAGTCCTATCTTTAAAATTTACCCGAATCTTACCCTCTTGGTGTCCTCACAGGATAACTGAAAAGCAAGACACATAATTTCTCCCTCTGTGACTTCTCTCAGTTAGGAATCCAGTTGCTAAGCGCTGTTTTACTCTTTCTGGTAACATAGGCATATTTGTATCAAGATGATGGTCACTTATTGTGAAACTTCTTACTATCAGTATTTCTGTCCAGGATCATTTATCTTTCCCACATAAAACGAGGATAAAAATTAGAATGGCAAACATAGTGGTGTAGTGGATTACTCAGTAGGCTACTAATTGCAAGGTCAGCAGTTGGAATCCACACCCCGCTCTTTGGGAGAAAAAGGAGACTTTCTGTTCCTGTAAAGGTTTACAACTTCAGATAATCACATCAGGGACAACTGACTCGATGATAATGAGTTGGTTTGGATATCCCTAGGTACTAATTATGACTATGTCAGTTCTGGAAATTAATAAAAAAAAATTTTAGTTCTGGAATTTTCAAAAAAGGTTTTTGTTTGTTTAATAACAAAACTATTGTGTGCTTGATTTGGGGCTAGACTTCTGAGTATGAGGAGTGGTTTTGTAAATTTTTTAGGGTCTTTGGAGAATACAAAACACCTCAGGTAATATAGTGACAGTTAATTTCTATTGCAAATGAGTGGAAGTCTAGGATCTATGCCAGATATGGGCTCTGCATATTTTAGTACTGACTTGTCTGTATAGATTGAACACAATCTGAATTAAATCGGTGTTTATTGTACTGCTACGATCAGTAGATGCTGTTGTGTGTCACTGAGTTGATTTCAACTCACTGAGATCTCACGAGACATAGCATGTTACTCTGTCATTTCCAGTCACTGTGTGCTGAAATCCGCCCCACAGGCAGCAGCAACATTCACTATTCTTACAGGGAACAGAGTGCTAGGTCTTTCTCCCAAGGAATGACTTGGTGTGGTTGAAAGCCAGCCATTTATTTAGCAACCCAGGGCTTAACCATGACATCAGGACTCCTTTGTATAATGAATACTTGCTATTAAATTGAAACAGCATCATATTATAAGAGTACTAGGCCTAAGAAAGGAAATGATCAATTTCAAAGAAAAATGAGTCGACAGTAGAAAAGCGTCTATGAAGCTTCGCACACAGTGAATGCTACACGAGTGTTATGGATTCACAGAATGGAGAATCAGACAGAATGTGTTATTAAATATAGTCACTGCTCAGGTGGTGTGAAATTTCTTAGGCTAATCTCAGGATTAATCATAAAAATGATTCAAGGCAGGCATAAAGAGCCTAAAACTGGTAGACAATTAAGAAATAGTGCCCTCCCCCCACCTTCCAATACTCTTAAGGAGATAGATGGCACAAATCCAGCCCATCTTCAGGAAAACATTTCTCACACCATGTTACATCTGAGTATTTCTTCACAAAGGGCCGGACACCCCAGGATATTGAATTATGCAGCAATAATGAGATGCAGATAGTCATGAAGGTCTTTATTAACTTGCTTAAGGAGAGAGGCTGAGTGGCTTAGAGGATAAAGCACTGCATTTCTCTTTTGAGACCCCAGTGGGAGTTTAATTTGCAATTCAGGGTAGAGACACACAATACACAATGGCCGCTTGCTATAATGGGTTGAAAGTATGAAAAAAATATTTACTGGTTATGAAAGATAATCCACTTCTGAAAAGCCTGCCTCTTTTCAGAATATCAGGTACAGTAGATTTTCTTCCAGCTGCTGGTGCTTTAGAGAGCATCACAGTGGCAGAGACTTCTTTGTCACATCGAGCACATCTCAAAAACGATGAACTTATTATTCAAGGCCCACTTGTGTCTTGGGTGTGACTGCCACGCTAGTGGCTGTAGTTTTACAGGCAGTATGTTCTGGTAATTTCCCAAGATCGTTTATGTGATTCAGAGGGGGTAGCTTTTTGATCAGATTGATCTGAGTATTTCAATGTCACGACTCTTGACTTCATTTCACTCCCGAATTTCCAAGTGACACAGGAGCATGACCTAGGGGAAATACTCTAGTAACGAGATCTGTCTGTTTACAAACTGACTACAGATATATAACAAAAGGTCTTGCCACTAGCTTTTTATTCAGCCAGGATTCTACCTTGGTCATTTCCTAAATCTCTGTTTCTATAATCACACAATAACCACAACAAGGGATTCAGGGATTCGGACATACGGACTCTGCTGAAGGACTGGGCACCGCCTTTGATGACAGAGAAAGTCCCAAGGAGTCAGAGTTGGCCCAATGGCAACTAACATCAAGGCAGTCATCATGAAGAAAATTGCTGCAGAGACAGATGGTGCAGGTCCTTATATGTAGTCTGTGGTCACCCTGTCCTGCTCCACGGTGATGGCTGAAAACCCACAACCATCTCTCTGGTTCTTAGCATGGTTCCCAGGGCGTGGTGAAGTTGGTTTTGAGCAGGCCTTTGAGCTTGCTAATAAGGAGCTAATCAAGATGGAGGGGGCTTTTGGGTCCTTAAATACTTCCTAATAAGGAGCTAATCAAGATGGAGGCCCACACTCTTGGGTCCTTAAATACTTCCTAAGACAATGCTTAGTGAGTATTCTTCAAGGACAAGCAACATAAGGGAGGGTGCTTACGAGCAATTAGAGATGTAGGCCTGAATAAAACCCCAGAGAGACTGAAACCAAGGGAAACAGAACATGAGAAAATGTTAAGCCTAGATTTAAAGAATGGCCTTGGTCCTACTAAGTATGCTTGTTACAGTCTGGTTATAGGAGGTCACTTAGTGAGACAGTTGTGTAGGGAGGGCTTTTAGGAGAAGGAGAGGAAAAGAGGAATTAGCAGAGGGAGAGAGAAAAGATTGTTGCCTTTGCATAAAAATGGTATGAGTGGTCCTCAGGAACACACTATGTGGGAACGTTTTAGCGGTCTTCTTCTCATACATTTTAATGGTAATAAATATGCACTTCACTTCATATGGGAATTGCATCCTCTGATTTTGTATCCTCTGATTTTATATCAGAATGTAACTGTTGTCAGTGAATTCAAAGAAAAGGCCGGAGTTTGGGAACAAAAAGAGTTATGTGTTTGATTCCTAAAGCTGAGACTGAATACTTTTTTGTGATTATGAAGCAATCACGTAATCCCTCAAAGTCTCACCTTGCTCATTAGTAAATAAGATGCTAGCACCTGCCTTACCACTTCACACCGAGACAAAGAGCCAAAAAGAAAAGTGGGGCCAACAGCATACGGCCATGTAAAAGTACAAGCTGTTAGTCTCATGAGCACCCATCTTGCATTAACACACCTTGAGTTTCTAAGCATCCATTGTTACTCGTAGTCACTGGCATACACTTTGAATAGCAACTATTATTTTTAATCATTTCCCTCTTCTGACTGCTTGCATTCCTTGTGGGACAGATTCCAAGAGTTATTGCTGCATTCTCATGAAATAGAAGAGAAGCAATGGAAATAATTCTGAGTCTTGTTGTGAAGTGGGGATAGAGCTTCCAAGTGGAAAGCGTTTCCTGTTCTCATTCCATACAAAGCAAACAACTCCCTTTTTATCCCTGGTCTTCATCAAAGCCCATGGCTGAAGTCTGAAAGGATCATAGCCATTTTACTTGCCTATTGTTTCATATTCTTCTTTTTTAATTTTTTTAACCTGGTCCCACATTCCATAGCCCTCCGCTCCCACCCCTCCAACTGCTCTAATTCTGTAAGTCTTTCTGGGATTCCCCAAGCAGGCACTTACTCAATTTCCTGGATTCTAAAACTACTGAGCTTACACATCTATGACAGTGACCCGTAAGCTTTTTTTAGATCACTAATATCTTTTGAGGATCTAGTGAAGTCCATAAAACTTCTCCTCATCAAAAGAGCATACTGTCTTTGCTACTTACTTGTGTGCTTGAAGAACAAGTATACAGACTAAGAGGTAGTTGCTCCAACAAAGAGATTACAGCATGGTTTAAAATGAGGAAAGGTGTGAGTCAGAGTGGTATCTTTACATAATACGTATGAAATCTCTCTGCTGAACAAATAATCTGAAAGACTGTATTTATATGAAAAAGATGGATGCATCAAGATTGGTGGCAGGCTTAGCAATAACCTTCAAAATTCAGATGGTGTGTTAGTCAGGGTAAACTAGAGCAACAAATTCATAGACACATATATGGATATAAGGGTACAGTTTATATACAAGAGGAATAGGACATTAAGAAAGCATCCCACCCAGTCCAGTTCAAAGTCATAAGTCTGATATTAGTCCATATGCTTGATACCAGTCTATAACACCTTCTTCTGACTCATGAAGTCACAGGCCAGTGGGTGCAGAATCCCGGCACTGGCCTGGGTCTCTCCATGGCATCTCACTTCCAGAGCTCAGGATCCATCAATAGCATCCAGTGGTGGTTAAAGCAACTGAGTGCTGGCAGGGGACTCCAGGTGGCCTCTCCAACTTCAGAGGTCTGGTTTCATCAGGGTAAGGCCATGTGACTTCTCCTCCAGCTCCTCAGACATGCCATCTTGTCTTGTCCATAGTTCATTGTCTCTGAGACTAACTCCCAAGAACTGAGCAGATAGCTTCTCATCTCCATGAGGGAAATATCGTGAGATTTCCCAGAAGTCTAAGGAGAAAGTCATGCCCACCCAGAAGTCTCATTGGCTACTCAGTGGCTCTCACCAGACTAACAGGCCAGACTCCTTCCCTACATCTCAATCATGAAGTTAACATAAGCACATGACTGCCACAGATGGCACCATCTCGTTTGCTGAGAAAGAAGACTTGAAGTACTTCCAATGAAAATTAAGGACTGCAGCCATCAGTACAGATTGCAACTCAATGTAAAGGAAACCATGATAGCCACTACTAAACCACAAACAACATCTTAATAAACAGAGAAAACTTTGAAAATTTTCATTTTGCCTGGATTGGCGATTTGCACTGTGGAAAGAAGCATTCAGGAGATTCAATGACAGGTGATAATTGGTAAAATTTGCTGCTGTCCCTGTAAAACCAATTAACTAGCCAACAAAGCACTCTTAAAATGCTAAAGAGTAAAGATGTCACTTTGAGAGTGAAGGTGCACTTGATCAAATCACGTCATTTATAATCCCTTTGTATGGATGGAAGAGCTGAACCGCGAGTAAGGACGGCCACGGATGAATGAACACACTTGAATTATGGTCTGCATGAAAGTAGCATGGCCTTCAGGAAGAGCAGACTGGAAGAAGTGCAGTGGGAATGCACCTTAGAAGTGAGGATGACTCAGAGTATAGTATGGCAGGGATGAAACATACAACTTTCCTCTAGTTCTTTGGCGCTTCCTTCCCCTCAGTATCATGATCTTAATTCTACCTTCCAAATCAGATTAGAACCAGAACATGCACACTGATGCAGACAAGAGCCCATAACTCAGGGAATCCAGGATAGATAAACCCCTCAAGGCCAACAATGAGAAAAGATATACCAGGAGAATAAAGGGAAAATGGGTGAGAAAGGGGAAATCACTTATAAGGATCAACATAGAACCCCCTCCCAGGCGGATGAACAATGGGAAAGTGGGTGAGGGGGGACAGAGGTTTATGTAAGATATGAAAATAATAATCTATAACTTAATCAATGGTTCATAGAGAGGGCAGGAGGGGGAAAGTGGGGGATGAAAAAGGGAACTGATATCAGGGGCTCAAGTGGGAAGAGAATGCTCTGAAAATGAGGATGGCAGCATATGGGCAAATGTGCTTGACACACTGGATTGTGATAAGAGATCTAAGAGCCAACAATAAAAGTATTTAATTAAAAATATCATAAATTTTAAATAAAAAAGAAAAGAAGTGAGAATAATGAAGCTTAGTCTCATGTACCTTGGCCATGTTGTCAGGAAAGACCAGCCCCTGAAAAAGGTGCTTGATGGAGTAAAAGTTTACCAAAAAAAGTGAAAGGCCTTCAAAAAGTTGGAATAACACTGTGGCTGAAAGGATGCCCCAGTAGAACCACAATTGTGAGGATGTCATAGGCGGCATCTCTTTTTGTGGGGCCCAGCGTCATTATGGGTCAGAACCAACTTGATGGCTCTTACCAACAATAGACCACTGGGGATCGTGGGGCATCTGCAGCTCATCTATTGATCCACTAATAGTTTAAGTCACTGTGATAAAAATTATCTCATTCTCTCTTTTAACATTACTTCACTTATTGAAATTGACGTTGAATGTTCTCATCTGTCTCCTGGGCCAGTCATTTATTAGAGGAGAATTTATTTTTTGTCACAAGCCATGAATTTACTTTTGATGTTCTTCATCATAAGTTATGAATTTACATTAAGTGAATCTTACTTGATAGCTATTTGGGAGTTATGTATATTCAGTTATCTAAAGTCTAGTTTATGTGCTTTTCAGTAGCAGAACTTTCCTGTATCAATTCTTGGGTATATATAGAGGAAGGTGCTGTAAGTTCAGAGAAAATATCACATGCTTTTATAGCATCTCTCTTTCTCTCTGTGTTGTGTGTGTGTGTGTATTTAAAGTTATTCCAATTAATTGGGTGACAAAAATCTTTGTGCTCTTAACATAGATACACTTGCTGTTGATCAATTCATTAAAATCTAAGAGCAGACGAACTAAATTCTTACTACTGTTGAGTACTTTGAGAATGACAAACATTCTCATGTTTAGTCTCAGGTACCAGCCAGAGGTGATCCCCATCATGACAGAAGGACAAAGAATTTAGAAAACACAATGTCACAAAAAAGAAATAAAAGAATGAAATATATTTCACTAGACATTTTTCCTCTCAAGTCAAAGTTCAATATTCATTGCCAGAGTGAGGGGAGAGAAATTTTACCTTTCCACACCTTGCCTAATGGCCTCTTTGCTAGATGAAGGCATTCCTTCTCTAGGGGAGTTAATCTAGTCTCCCCAAAGATTTTATTCATTTGGAAAATGAGAAACACTCAGCATCACTTCAAGATGGTTCTATGAGGCAGAGGAATGCTCTGCTTCAATAGGGAGAGACTTTTATGTTTGACTGGAATGCAGACAGCACCAGCTCACTGAGAACAATGACACGTCAGTTAACAATGTGCTCCCTCTGTTCACGCCCCTCATCATTTTCATGAACCCTCTTGTCACTACCCACCACAAATAAATCATCTCCAAGAGAGAGCATCTGGGCGAGTGAACAAGATGAACTGTCTTGGAGAAGATAAAACACTAACAGAGCCTGAGCAAAGGCAGGAAGCCCATGAGAGATTCAGTTTTGCTGCTTATTATGGGCTGTTTAACTTTACATAAGGCAGCCCGGGTTCCTATGCTGCAATCTCATTAGAATGAGCCAGAGATTAAATGAAGATACTATCAAAACTTGTATTTCAAACACCAGGAATAGAGTGTGGCAATTTACAAACACTGTCCTTGAGCAAGTCACAGATTTCTGCAAGGAATTCAGTGGTGATTCATTGGTTTCATGGGCTTCTGCTTCTTATCATTAAGCAACATCTACGTAGCTGAGCTTAATTTGGCCTAGCAATATTTCTAATTCTCACAAAGCAGTGATTTGCGCATCATTCTGTACCTCATTTTTTTGTACCTCACCTTGAACTTTACTTTTCCAGACTTCTCTTTTGTTTGGTTATAAGATTGAGAAATTCATTTATTTTATCACCTCTCAAAAGGCAGATTGACAGATGCAGTAGAATAGGCTACCTCCATTTGCTGATTACTTCGGGGATTATCATCCAAACTTACATAGAAGATCTCACAGGCTAGTTTTCTTTTGGTGGAAATATAAGCCATAAGAATCATCCAGTTAATTTCACAACGGATAGCATTATACCTTCCAGCTCAGGCTTCTGTCATTGGGAGCAGTCTAACATAAAAGAGGCTTTAAATGGATTGACTGGTTTATATTAAAGTGATTTAAGAAGAAAACCACTCTATTTTTTATCCATGCTATTAAAAAGGCACTATGACTTTGGGGATGTACTTCAGAGAGTGGGGGAGGGAGTTAACAAGCAGAGGTGGAAGTGAATTAGGATTGGTCAGGGAAAGGGCTCATTACTCAATGTTCTCTACTTTGGAGTATGTCTGAATTTTTCCAAAAGATACCTTTTACAAAAAGTTTAGTTTTCATATGAATGACCCTAAAGAATCAAAATACAATATGAAAAACATGGTTTATCCAACCCTCTCATCTCAATCTCAAAAGACTCTTTGCAGGGTGCTTATATAATCCAAACTATGTGAAACTTATAATTGGGTTCATTAACTTAAGCGATTCATATCAAAATTAAAACGTCCTAAAAACCGTATATTTCAAACATTTAAAAATCAGTCTAACTGCCTTTTAAGGTAGAATTTTTCATCAAATGTGGATTTCATAACTGCATGCTATATGCAAAGAAAGGTGATACAGTAAACACTTTCATTGACATCACGCTAAGTGCCAATTTGCATCCCCTAAACTGAAGAGGCATCGAAACTGCAACCCCAAAGTCATACAACTGAGAACAGTTAGCAGATCTTCTGGGAATGAGGCTTTTCATGGATTCCACATAGCCCTCCGTCAGTTTCACTGTACAGGTTTCTGAGGTTGTACTCTGGTGTGTCCATACTTTAACATCCTGGTCTTTCTCTGTGCTCACTTTATTTTTAATTTTACCCGTTATTCTGGATGAGTTTAAGTCAACTCTGAGATGCCACTTAGAGCAATGGGACACCCTAGTGGTTTGAGCAAGCCAGTGACGCTCTCTTTCATCATTTGAAGTAGGGCTTATATTTTGGGAAACCTAGCACCTAGAAATCATTAGCATAATAATGCTAGTCATATTATAGCATCAGACAAAACATTTTTCATTAATGATATCATTGCTCTGAGATAGGAATAGACTATTAAACATTTGGTCATTCTTAATTTAAAAGGCCAAATAGCCTCCTTGCTCTGCTGGAAGTTGTTATTTGTGACGATCAGCTGTGAAGGACATACTGAGCTCCCTGGGGATTTTTGGAGCAGTTCTTTCTATCCAGCCTATATGACTCCTACTTCTTGATCTCAAGTGCGCAAATATAAAAATTGGAATGAACTCCTTTCTTCTGAACACATATCTGAGTATCTTTTCCTTTCGCAGATGCTGCCAATCCTGTTGTAGTCCGAATTTGCAGCAGCAGCATCAGGTTTGCTAAAAGGAATTGCAGGATTTGAGCCATGATTCTGTTTGTGTGGTTTCTTGTTCATGAGCAGAGACATGTGAAGCAAATTGAGAAACCGCTCCACCTCTCAGTTTTCCCATGTGCAAAATGGGGATGGTAGTAGCAGTGACTTCAGAGTCTTACGGGAATTAAGTTGGTTATTAAGCAATGCTTGAACTAGAGTGAGCCCAATAGAATGACCCATTATTAACCATTATGCTGCTCAGAGGGTTCCTCCCACAGTGGAGTCATATCAATTAGGTGCACAGTGAAAGTTCCTACCTATGTGAATCCCTAAGCCTGGGAAGCTGTTTAATTTTGCAAGTTCTAAATTACATATTGAGGACTTAGAGAAAGACAACTTAGTGTTCATGAATTAAGACACAAAAGGCAAGGTGACAGTAGGTAGAGGAAAATGACACTCTCCCTTTCTATGTACAACTCACTCTGTATGACATCTTTTGTTGTTGTTGTTGTTGTTGTTTTTGTGGACATCACTGCCTCGGGTGGTCATGGGCGCTACCCAGCCGCCGCTGGATTTGAACCACCAAGCCCGTGGGCTGCAGTTCCGCACTCAACCACTCACGCCACCGGAGCTCAGCCCCCTGTATGACATCTTAACTGAGAATCCCTACATCAGGGGATTCATGAACGGTTTCAGCTGGCCAAGGTCACCCTTCAAAAGAGGCAAGGGGAATATTATGAATCCTTTGGAAAAAGTTCCAGAACAATTTTTTCCAATCAAAATTGTATAAGAAACAGGCTATCATTCATTTAGACTCCTCGAGGGTGACCAAATCACACACTGGGTATGGAGTGAGAAAAGAGGCATCAGGTGAGATTAAAAATGCCCTTAAGTACCAAGAGGTCAAAATGAAAGATTTAAAACATTAAGAGGAAGAAATCCTAAGAATATTAGAAAACATTACTAATAACTCATTAGTTCTTTAAAAAGCCAAAGGCAGGCTCAGCTTCATTTTCAATTTTATACACCTGCAATAGTCATGACAGCAGCGAGAATTATCCCATTTTAAAAAAACCCCAACATATCAAGCCAACAAACAGAATGATGTTCCACCCGTGAGACCATTGAGAATTACAAATAGCTCAATTGGATAGCTAGAAAGTTTGTAACTTGGTGTGTGGGGATGACCAGGTCTCAGATGGCTAACATTTTCTATTACAAGCCTACTGTGCAAATGGTAGATGTTGCCAATTCATTTGGTTATGAAGAAATCTTAAGTGGTTCAATCCAATCTTTTCAAATTAGAAAAGTGTTCTGTAAAAGCCCACCATAGGAAAAGAGAGGTTTTATAGTTTGAATGTTGAACAGAAAATGTTGTACTTGAGATTCTGATATGTGTTCTCAAATCCTGGCGAATGCCACCACAGGGAACAGTGATGAGTCAATGAGCGCTCGGGGCCTCAAGTCTGCACTATCATTCTGCCATCCGCTGAGCACTAACCAGGCTTTGGTATTTCCACATGAAGAGGCCTTCCTAGAAATCCATTAGCTTCACTTCCTTGAGCAAGCCAAGAAGGACTCACCAAATTCTCATCTCATAGCAGAAGGAGGTTTATGAGGCTCTAAAAAGCTTTTAGTTTTAAAAGCAAATATTAATTTGTTCATTGAATGCTTTTCTCTTAGATTGCATTTTGTTGCTGGGAATGAAGCAGATGACTTGTGTGAAATGCTAGCATTCTTCTGCTTACAAGTTCAATTTCATGTATTAATGGCCTATAATTAAGAAGAAATTGTTAGCTAAACAAACAATTAACTTATTTGTCTGAAGAATAAATAGGGGTGTAGGTTTTTCATTCATTCCGTAAGTGTAC
>PVJH01023443.1:0-35015 GCA_004026705.1 Nesogale talazaci | reverse complement strand
GGCAAGACTTTATCTCCCTTTGGACCTGTTATCAGGAGAGAGCAGTACTGAGGGAAAACCTCCTTGCTTGGTAGAGGGCTGGCGAAAAAGAGCAAGACCCTCGTGAGATGAATTGGCACAGTGCTTCAACAGTGAGCTGAACCAGGAGGACGATTGTGAGGGGGTGCAGGACCACGCAGTGCCCCAGGATGGGGCACATCAAGTCACTGTGAGTCAGTATGGACCTGCTGGCATCTCAGTGGCAGTGAGTTTTTTGTTTTAGTTTCTGTTTTGTTATTCTTAATGTGTACACACACAACAAACAAACAAACAAAAACAGTGAATTGACATATGTGGTATATAAATTTTTAAAAGTAAAAAATAAATACATACTTTTTTCCCCCAGAGTTTCCATGTAAGATGGATGAGAGTACATTTTATTTATCGAACCAGAAGTTAACTTATTTCATTATTGTATATTATTTCTGGAGCTAATGAAAACATTTTCTGAAGATATGCCAAATGTATCCATTCTCAAAAGGTGAAACGAAGATGAAAAGAATATGACAATGTCTTCTGAAACTTAAATGTGTTTCAAAATAAAGGAATACTGACAGCTTGAATAAATTGTTTAAGGTAACTTTACAATTATAATAAACTTATACCAAAATTGTCCATTTGATGGAAATAAACAATTTTCTATTCTTTTTTTTTTTTTTTGGCATCACTGCTCTCTGGTGGTGGGAGTAGGAGGCCCAGCCCCACTGCTAGAATTGAACCTCTGTCCCAGTGGGCCGCAGTACCGCGCACAACCACTATGCCACTGGGGCTCAGCCCCCAATTTTCTATTAAAAAAGAACTTGAATACAAACAAATATCACAAACATCACCAGTGACTTCAATGACACTAAATTCAATAAGCATGTTTTAGGATTAATCTAATTTTCTCATATAGTTTTTTTTTAAAAAAAAAAAACATATTTTGACACTCCCTATTTTCTGGTCTTTTTTTCCCATTAATTCTGTGACATTGTTGTCTGGCTTTTTGTCTATGCTGCTGGCAGATATTGAACAGTTTGGGGTAGATTTACCTTCCTCTAATTCTTCATCAGATATGGGACTACCTTAAGCTTTGTCCTAGGCGCTCTCTTCATTTTATTTTATTCTCCCTCCCTATCTGATCTCATATAGAGTTCCCCAAAGGTTCTCACATTGTGGTACACACAAAAAAATACAACAATTTCGGGCTGAGCCCCGGTGGCGTAGTGGTTGTGCGCGGGACTGCGGCCCACTGGGACGGAGGTTCAATTCCAGCAGTGGGGCTGGGCCTCCTACTCCCACCACCGGAGAGCAGTGATGCCCACAAAAAAAAAAAAAAAAAAAAATACAACAATTTCATTGCTACTCAAGAGTTAAAGGCTTCAGGACTTCACTTGTCCCAATGACTGATAGACTTGATATTATTTCTGGTGTGTGCAGTCCAATCAATATCTCAGCACATGTGCATTCTATTCTTGGCACATTTCATGGAACTCTGGTGGGGAGTTACAAAGTACTGAATACCTACTTAAGTATTTAGCTACCATCTGTATTCAAATAAAGGAGCTTAGGGGGCATTGTAGTATTGGAGTTGGACTGCTGAATCAAATGTCAGCTGTTCAAATTCACCGTCCACTCAGCAGGAGAAAGCAAGACTTGTCTGCTCCTATAGAGATTCAGTTTCAAAAAAAAACCCATGGAGCAGTTCTGTTCTGTTCTTTGTGGTGTGGTTGATAGGAGGTGGAATTGACTTGACCACAGTGAATTTAGTTTGTGTTTATTATACAAATGATTCCCCCTTTGAATTTCCAAACCAGGCCTCATTTCTTCTTCTGACACCTGAAGATAGAGTCCCTAGATGGCGCACCTGGACAAGCTGTGGCAGTCATGTGCTTGGTTAATTTTATGGTTGAAATGTAGGGGTGGAGTCCAGCCTGTTAATATGGAGATAGCCATTGAGTAGCCAATGAGGCCTCTATGTGGGCATGGCTTTCTCCTGAGACTTCTGGGAAATCTCATGATATTTCCCTCGTGAAGATGAGATGCTATCTTCCCCAGATGTTGGGAGTTAGTCTCAGAGACAAGACAAGATGGCAACGTCTGAGGAGCTGGGGGAGAAGCCACAGGGCTTTGCCCTGGTGGAGCCAGATCTCTGAAGCTGGGGAGACCACATGGAGACCCCTGCCAGCAATGAGTTGCTTCTGCCACCACTGGATACTGTTGATGAACCCCCATGGAGCATGGGGAGACCCCTGCCAGCAGCGGGGTTTTGCACCCACCGACCTGTGACTTCATGAGTCAGAAGGAGACATCAGAGACTGGTATCGGACATATGGGCTAATATCAGACTTATGACTTTGAATTGGACTGGGTTGGGATGCTTTTTCAGTGTTCCGTTCCTTTTGTATATAAACCATTCCCTTATATCCATATGCGTGTCTAGGAAATTTGTTCCTCTAGTCTACCTGGACTGACACACAAGCACTAACCAAAAGATTGTTGGTTCAAAGCAAGCCAAAGCTGTCTTGCAAGTAAGACCTGATGCTATGTCTTTCACAGTTTACAGCCTTGAAGACCAAATGGAGTCATTCTATTCTGTAACACATTGTCAAGAGTCAGAATCCACTTAATGAAACTGGCATTGCCACTTATAGATCAGTCTATCTTAAATTCTCCTTGAAAATTTAAAAATAGTTTAAATATATCATCTCTAAAACAAAGTGATCTCAACAACTTATCCATCTTTTGTAGTTCTCTCTCTCATTGCAGGCCATCACATCATTTAGCTGTTCAAGCTAGCATTCTAGCAGATATCTTACCACTTCCTTCTCATTTCAATGTTTGTCTCTTGCTAAATTTACCTTTCTAACAGCATCTCACTTCTCTCCATCTCTGCTACCACTTAGGCCCAAGCTATCATCATAATACACCACCAGACTTACCTGAATCATTAAAATAGCTATTCGAGTCATCTAACCTCTCCCATTCTAGCTCCTGCCTCTAATCCATTCTCTAACCTATGAATAGAGAAACTTAAAAAAACCCACAAAACAAAACCATAGACTTGAAGTCATATTTTTGCTAAAGGCAACTTTGCTTTATATGAACAAAAATAAACTGACTAGAAACAATCTGTTTTGTCATTTGTTGCTATGTGACAAGTCCCCCCAAAACTTATGGGCTTAAAACAATCTAATGTGATCTCTCATGCTTCTGTGGATTGATAACCTTCATTTAGTTGGATGGTTTGGATTTAGAGTTGATGTAGTTGCTAGACGTAGTTGGTTGGTACTAAAGTGATCTGAAGATTTTAAAAATTTATTTACATATATCTCCATGGCGTCCCTCCATACGACTCAATTCTTCTTATATGGCAAATGACATTCCTAACATATGCTTTTGAAGAGACCAAGGAAAAAATTGTGAGACCTTTTCTGACCTACTTTCAAAAATCATCAGTTATTTCCTTCACCTTATTCTAGGTCAAAGAAAGTCATAGGATCATACTAGATTCCTGGAGGGCATTAAACTTTGGAGACTATCAATCAAATCGACTACTTAAATCCAATCTTCTAGGTCTTTCCCATTTGCTATTTCCGCTTTGATCATTTTGAGTCACACTGACCTTCTTTCACTCTCTTGTATCCGTCATCTTCTATCCTGCTAATGAAAAAAAAAAAGCTATTTTCTTTGCCTAAAATACTCTTTCAATTCCATAATTCAACAAGTTAATGCTTGTTCAACTTTCAGACCTCAGTGAAGCCTATTCCCTTGGGAAAACTTTCAGGCTTCCTGAATCCCCCTTAATCTTTCAAATCTCTCCTCTCATTTCACTGGATACATTCCCAAAGCTATATCCCATTGCATTTTGCATTTCTTTGCTTTTGTTTTATTTATATCTCTAGTTTTTCCATTAGCCAGAAAGAAAAGGCATATCTGTTGTAACCTTCAACAACAATATCTCAAAACACATTTCTATATTTAATACACAGACAGCTAATGGGCTGAAATATAAACCATTTTCACAAATAAAAGTCCCATAAATTTAAATATTATAGTCATTTGCTACATTCTATCTATAAAACTGAAAGTGCTCTGGTGGCACAGTGTTTATGTGTTGGGTCAGCAGTTCAAAACAACCAGTCGTTCTGTGGGAGAAACACTGGGCTTTCTATTCCAATAAACAGTTATCTGGTTAACAGTTAAAATCTCAGAAACTCAAAGGGAGCAGTTCGACCCTATCCTGGAGTCAATGTGAGCCTGCATTGACTAACGACAGTGAGCAAAAGACCTATAACACTAGGAAAGCAAATGTATACATCAGTCAATTAAATACATCCTAATTATGTTAATGCAGTATTTTTTCTAATCTGCTTTGAATTTAATCTAAAACTGAATTCTAATTCCAGCACTGTAATTACAAGAAAGGCCACTTCCTACTCAATATATTATCCCAGAGCCTACAATAAAGACCACTAGAAGCATTCCACTTCAATGCTCTGTAAATTTAGTAACTACCCATCTGAAGTGGAGTCTTGAATGCTGTAGTGATGCTGAAGATTCAGCCAGTGAACTAACATGACTGTTGTTTGGTGGATCCCAGGTTAATTCAACAGAAGCTAACAGCAACTTTTGCTAACACTACTGATTTTCCCTACCTATAGTATGAATTACCTTTGAAAGAAAAAAATCCCACCAACTTTCAACCTGAAATGAAAGAGTCATGTAGGGATGGGAGCTCATACTCCTGTTTTTAGAAAGGGACACAAATCGCAAAGGGCTGGATTGGTGACGCAGAAAGAGAAGAATTTTACCAATGTCTTCAGTGCAAAATTGATAAGTGTGCACTCAAGATGCATTGATTATTCTTGGTGATTAGAATGGAAAGCTGGAAACAAAAAAAAAAAAAGAATAGTTGAAAAAACTTGGCCTTGGTGATAGAAACCAAGCTGGAGACACAATGATGGAACTTTGCAAGCTCAATGACATCTTCATCGCAAATATCTTTTTATTACAACACAAATAGCAACTGTTGGTCTGGACTTCTCTAAGTGAAATGCAAAGAAAGGAGATTGGCTACATTTGTGGGAAAAGATGATGGAGAACCTCAGTATCAGCAGCTAAAACTGGGTTAGGGGGCTGACTGTGGAACAGACCATCAACTGCTTATAGATAAGTTTAGTTTGAAGCTAAAGATGATTAAAACAAGTCCAAAAGAACCAAAATATGACCTTGAGTCTACCACACCTGAATTTTTAGAACATCTCATGAAATTGAAAACTAATGACCAAAAAATTGATATGCTGTGGGATACAATTAAGAATAGCATACATGAAGAAAGCAAAGGACCATTAAAAAGATAAAAGAAAAGATCAAATGGATAACAGAGACACTGAAATTTGCTCTTAATCATAGAGCAGCCAAAACAAATGGAAAAAGTGATGAAGTCAAAGGAGTTGGATAGAAAATTTCAAATGGCAACTCAAGAACACAAGGTCAAATATTGTAATGAAATGTGCAACAATCTAGAGCTAGGAAACCAAAAAGGAAGAACACACTATATCTTAAACTGAAAGAATTCAAGAAAAATATCAAGTCCCAATTTGCAATTTTGAATGAGTCTATGGGCAAAATAGTAAATGATGCAGGAAATCTCAAAAGACAATGGAAAGAATACAAAGTTACACTACCAAAAATAAGTGGTAAATATTCCACCATTTCAGGAGGTAGCATCTGAGCAGTAACCAATAGTATTGAAGGAAAAAATACAAGTGGCACTGAGCATTACCAAAAAACGAGGCTCCAAGAATTGATGGAATACCAATTGAAATGTTTCAACAAGGGCTGAGCCCCGGTGGCGTAAGTGGTTGAGTGCGGAACTGCGGCCCACAGGCTTGGCGGTTCAAGTCCAGCAGCAGCTCTCCAGGAGCAAAGCTGGGTAGCTCCCACGACCACCAGAGGGCAGTGATGCAAAAAAAAAAAAAGAAATGTTTCAATAAGTTGAAAAACCACTGTAAGTACTCATCTATGTCAAAAAGTTTGACAGACTGCTATGTGGCCATTTGACTGGATGAGATCCATATTTGTACCTATTTCAAAGAAAGACAATCCAAAAGGGTATTTTTTAATTATAAAACAAGATCACTAATATCACATGCAAGTCAAATTTTGCTGAAGATCATCCAACAGTTGTAGCCATACATTGATAGGGTATTCCTAGAGGTTCACACTAGGCTGTGGAACAGAGGATATCATTGCTGATAATAGAAGGATTTTGTTCAAAACAGACAATACCAGAATGATGTCCATTTGTGTTTTGTTGAGTATGCAAAGGCATTCAACTGTGTGGATCATGACAAACTGTGGTTAGCTTTGAAAATGAAAATTCAGCTAATTGTGCTCATTCGAAACTGGTGGCTGAGCCCCGGTGGCGAACCTTTCGTTCTTGATCACATGCTACCTGAAATGGTGGAAAGTTGCCCCATTCTTTTTGGCACAATGACTTCACATAGCTATTTCTTCCACCTTCTTTTCAAATTATAATGTGTTATATAGAACATTTAAATACCAGACATGTTCAACCTGCTCTACAGCAGATCCGATTCCAGACTTGAACTCAGCAAAAAGTTTTGTTGCAGGAAACCTGACCTGCTTGTATTTTCAAATGCATCAAATTTTTCTCCTTGCACTTTTAAACATTCCTCGTCATCTAGTCACAAATGAGAGAGAGGCACTTATCGTTACATTTGCAGGTGCCATATCTCACCAACCTTTTCACTAGTCTAAGTGGTTTTTCAAAGGTTTGCCCTCCATTTTCTATAGCTCCCAGCCCCCCCTCTTTCTAAATACAGGCATCAACTAAAAGGCTTGGAAAGATAGATAGATCTTTGATTACATTCAATAGCTTTCTTTGTCTATCATCAAACGTTTTTAAGAATTCTGTCGTGAGAAAAAAACAAACATATGCTTTTACTTTGATGACTTTTTCAAAGTTCATTTCAATCTCATCCAGATCTGAATAAAGAACATCCCATCTTGCCTCAATCGGAAGTTAGGTTGTCCCTCCTTGTTCACAGCTAAAGTCAACACCTACTCCTTACAAACAGAAGCAATACTGAAGGGTAGGGGCTTGCGACATAATAGGAACGTGGATCAGCGAAATGCATCGTGACCAAGTAGTTCCCGGTTTCAACAGAGCATTCATTGGGGAGTGAATGTTAGGAGATGCCCATTTCTCCAGCGGAAGAAGCATTTTCAAGGACAGACGCCAAGGTGAGCAATGCTCCCCGTCTCTCAGCAAGCAGAGAGGATTTGTGAATGACTGCGAAGGATTTGCACCACCTCCCACACCTCCCAGCTGCACTGAGGGGTGGCTCTAAGGAGGGGAACAAGGAACAAAAACTGCACGGGCAATTTCTGACCTCTCTCTAATCTTGGTCAAGAAGTAACGAAGGACACATGAGATAGAGATCAGAAAGATGAGAGAGAGAGAGAGAGAGAGAGAGAGAGAGAGAGAGAGAGAGAAGAGAGAAACTGCAATGAAGCTCTCAGGAAGGCTCCTCTTGCGAAGGCACAGTCCGCATTCCCTTTCCCCGGCTCCAGAGAGCCTCTCCTCCGACTCCCGCCGCAGCATCTCGGATCTTTCCGAGGCCGGGCTCCGCACTCGCCTTGCAAAGGAGAGAACGCTCTCCCCGGGCTGGCCTTACCTCGGGGGCTGCTTTCTTGTAAGTACGGCGGGGCCGTGGGGGTGACATTTCCCGAGTGAGCAGCCGACAGCAGGGGCGAGCGTTCGTCCACGCCGTCAGCAGCCATGACTGCAGCGGCGAGCAGTCGCAGCGAGGCGAGAGGGCGGCTTCAGCAGCAGGGCTCGGCTGGTGCGGCGGCGGCTGCGGTAACTGCTGCCACTGCTGCCACTGCTGCCACTGCTGCCACTGCCGCTACTGACACTGCTGCCACTGCCGCCACCTCCGGGAGCGCCCAGGATGTGTCACACGGCCGGAGGCTGGGGGAGGGGACGATGCGGGAACCCGAGGCTGGGAAGGGGAAGCGGCTCGGAAGCTTGAATGGGGGAGGGGCGGGGGAGGGGAGAACAGCCCGAAAGAGGTGGGCACAGGAGGAGGGGGAGAGGGGGAGGAGCAGGAGCCCTGTCCGCCTGAGAAATGAAGGGCCACTTTCACCAGGCTGGGGAAATGCGCTCAGGAGAAGGTGCAAGGTAGCGCTCCTAGAATCTATCTAAAACGAGGGAGGCGGAGTCGAGGGAGAGGGGGCGATTGCCACCCTTGTTCCCTTTGTATTTTGCCTTTTCTCAAGTAAATTGGAAAGGGAAAGGGACGACCCGAGAGGGCATGCAAGGAAAAAGGCCCGTGGTTTGCTTACAGAAACCCAGAGCAAACACCGATGCCAAGCGTTGCCCCTCTGACGAAGAAGGGGGCCTCTTTGCTGCCAAAGTTTGCAGCAATGATCTAAAGAAAGTTTTTAATCCCAACGGTTACCATTTCCTTCTTCAAGGGTTCTCCTTTTGTTATGAAGAAATGGTCCAAAATCTTTTGTGTAAGAGGACATATAAAATATTGAAGAGTTGGCATACTTGCCCTTTCTGGCTGATTGCTTTTTAATACCTGTTAGGTACCCCAGTAATAGTAACTTATGAAAACCATGCATAATGTGTTGGCTAGTCTGTGTCTCCTTCTACAGAATAGGTTGCATTCTTACATAGGCAACAACATAGGACAATTAAGAGGTATTTTCTGGAGATTATTAACATTTTCAAAGAAGCATTGGTATGTAGATGACAGTGAAAACTCTTAAATACATTCTTGCTTTCTGTGTTGGTTTCTTCTTTTCTTTTTGACATCGTTTTCTCTGTTGGCTGGGGTCTAAGTGTCAAGTGTCAAGTGGTGACTACTATGGACCAGTGACTCTAAAGGAGAAAGACCCTCCAAATCTGTTTCCTTAGAGATTTACAGTATGGATTCCCACCTTCTTTTCAGAAAAAAAAATATATATATATTTTTAGGTCATCACCCTCTCTGGCAACTACAAACTTTGGTACTATAGTCCATAATCCAGGATGAAGTGCTGGTGGATTTGTGGCCTCTGTGGACCTCTTCAGCAAGCCCTCTCTCTCCCACAATCTTTGGGAAACACTGACTTACAGCCTGGAACCACCACAGAGTAATCCTTCTCTGTCCTCTAGGGTTGCTCTAAGAAAAAAATTAACAGGCAATGAGATTGCTGTACAAAGTGGTTTCAAAAAGTTCACAGAAAAAATCCTATTATCTTATAATTCCATGTTTTTCACAAAAGTGTTGGTGCCCTCTGGATTATTTGAGAGAGCGATTTACATGGATACAAAAACAAATCAGAGTTTTGGGCTGAGCCCCAGTGTGGCGTAGTGGTTGTGTGCGGGACTGCGGCCCACTGGGGTGGAGGTTCAATTCCAGCTCACAGGGGCAAAGGCTGGGCCTCCTACTCCCACCACCTGAGGGCAGTGAAGCCTGAAAAAAAAAAAAATCAGAGTTTTGCTACTCAGATAACACCATAGGAAAATGGTCTTGGTTTGTTTGTTTGTTTGTTTGTTTTTTTGCATCATTGCCCTCTGGTGGTCATGGGAGCTACCCAGTCTTGCTCCTGGAGAGCCACTGCTGGATTTGAACCACCAAGCCCGTGGGCTGCAGTCCCACTACACCACTGGAGCTCAGCCCATTGGTTTTTTAATGATAGGCTTCCTGCAATGGTTCTTGGAGTCAACTAGGTAAGTAGGCGTTGTCCCTATCCTCAAGATATTTCAAAGGCCACACAAAGAAGCCACACCCATGATGAAGCTAGCGGGATCCTGGCTGCAGCTTTAAAGAGGCGAGAGAAAAGCAGCCTTGAGACATTTGAAACTACTTTGGACATGACATTAAGCAGGTTCTTAGTTTTGCTCTCTGTAGGCACCTTCTGCCAGTTTAGTCTTTCTTCCAGAAAATTCATTTAGCAAGTAGAAATCCTACAGGGAAATGGAAAAGTGATATTTTCTGTTTTGTGACTCCTTTTATAGGTTAGTAGCATCGGGGAACAATACAATAAATGTCATAATCCCTATAAGATATAATTTTCAGACATTTACAGGTCTCCAGGAACTGGAAAGAGAGGGCTCAAGATGTAGCTCTTGCTACCAAAATACCCATAATTTACAAAATAGGCAGCTTTGGCCTTGCAACCGCAGTCTGGGGACAATTGAGTTAAAGGAAACTATTCAAAGGGGGCTTAAGGAAAATCCCTTTACTAGAGCTGGCCCCTCCGGTCACTTAGAAGAGCTCTGGTGGCACAGTGCTTAAGTCTTCACTGCTAAGAGGAAGGCCATCCAGGTCAAGCCCAACCGTTACCCTATGGCAGAAAGGCCTGCTTCTGTAAGGATTCACAACCTTGGGATCCCTACAGGGCGGGTCAATGCTCTCCTATAGGGTTGTCTGAGTCCAATTTATAGCAGCCGATTGTCATAGTACTTACCCTACCCCACTGTGATAGTTTACTCTATTTTTCATTACCTACTCTCCACCTGCGAGGGATTTGGTGGTGAGAAATTCCGTTTTTCTCAATGACTGCTCTGTGTCTGGTACGTACCCAAAAGACCAAAATCACTATCATCAAGTTACCTCACTCCGAGAGACCCTATCGGACAGAGTCGACCTTTCCTTGTTATGGGAGTAGAAAGTTTCCCCTTGTTCTTCCACAGCGACCTTGACCTTTCCTTACTATGGGAGTAGAAAGTTTCCCCTTGTTCTTCCACAGCGACCTTGTGGTTAGCAACCCAAAACTTCACCAATAAACCACCAGGGGTCCTCTGGCACATGTGCCAAAAACCAAAACTAAACTCTATGCCAAGTGTCCTCAAACTATGGCCTGGGGGCGACATGGAGCCTGAGTGAGGACATTTATCCAGCCTGCCGCCAGGTGATTTTGCCTCCGCTTCCTCTCCTACTTAACAGCCGACTCATCCCAGTCCCGTGCAGTGAATTTGTTCATTGTTTGTTTGTTTTTAACGATGGTCCGGCCCTCCAACGGTCTGAGGGACAATGAACTGGCCCCTGCTTGAGGCACCCTGTCCATGCCATGGAGGTCATGGTGACTCCTCTATCTATAGGGCAGAGTACAACAGTCTCTGTTCATTTCTGAGACTGTAACTGTTCTTTTCTTTTCTGAGACTGTAAGTCTTTATTCAAATAGAAATCCTCATCTTTCTTCCCCAGAGTGGCTGGTGGTTTCAAACTGCTGATCCTGCAGTTGGCAGGCCACAGTGTAACAGCTATGATACCGGGCCTCCTATATTTGACAGAGATAGGAAGACTTGCCAAATGTGTGAATGAAGATATTTTCCAAATCCCCCAAAATCTCACTAACAGAATACCCGATCTAGAAAAAGGAAGGCATTTCAACCTTTCGAGTCATTTCTTCTGTTTGATTGGCCATTTCATTGTTCTATTATTTCTCTACAACTCAAGTTTCTATGTGGCCCATATCATATTACATTAAAAAAAAAGTTTTGCTTTGGTTTTCATTACTTGAATTCTCTACTAATTTCAGAACCCATTTGAGAATGACACAGCTAATGATAATTATTCTTCTGGTATAACTTAAAGTAGATAAGGGCTTTATATTTGTGGTAGCGTTAAATTCCACAGAATGCCAACCAACTTGTATTAGATAAGTATCATTTCATTCTCACGGAGAGAATACTGTATTTCTGGCAGCTTAAAAATACCAACTAGCATTCATCAATCAAAGGCATTTTTATGATTATAATTCTTTACAGTTTCTATTTATGAGATGAGTAAATGTGTACATTCGAATAAAAATGAAAAGATACTATCAAGCTAGAAATGTGCCGTGCTAAAGTTAATGCTCCAGTTACCTACTGCTGAGAAACAAACCACACCAAAACCCAGTGGCTCAGAACAGCGTGATTTATTGTTCTTTATGTTATAGGTTGACTAGGTGGTTCTTCTGTTGGTCTCACTGGGGCTTCCCCATGTGGCTACATTCAGCGGGCAGATGGGCTGGGGGCTGGGCTCCGTTGTGACAGCTGGGATGGCTGGAGGCCTTTTTTCACATAGTTCTTTACAGGCTTCTCCCTAGGTCTGTGAGTCTCAAAGCAATTTCTAGGAGGGCAGTGGTAGAAAGGCCCCTTAAGATCTAGCCTCTTTTTCCACTCATTTCCACCACATTCTACTGGTTAAAGGAAGTGGCTTCATCACCAATGGCACCTTGCCTATGGCACCAAAAGCGGGAAGTCACGGATAATTAAATCCCAAAGCATTTATGAATAGTTTACTACTGTATCCATGGCTCACCTATAAGCAAACTACACTTACTCTAAGGCCTCAACTGTCATCAAGTCAACAAAGTCTTGTTTCTTGATATCTAAATTAAGCCCCCAAACCCAGGATTTGGCTCCAGAGGCACACCATCTGTTGATTTCCAGACCTGTGAATTAACAGATGATGAGTTCTGCTGATTGTACCTCCACAACAAGTGGAGTTAGGGGTGGGGGTAGCGGGGAAAGGGGAAGAGAGGAGAGGAAATAGTTTGAACTAGGAGATATGTAAGCATACAATGAAGCATGTAATTCTAAAATCCAGCTTAGCCCAAGTCCCCTCTTCCCTTGATCCCAGAGGACGCAATTCACCCATGTCAGGGCACAGTTCTCCTGGTTGTATTCAGCGTCTTCATCTATCAGCTCTCCGTGGCTCTTGGGTTGGCCTTGTGAGTTCTCCTTTCTCTTAGTAAGAAATGATTCCTAGTTGTCCCTTTTGCAGCTAACTTGTTCCTGCCTCCTGTCCAAAGAATATTGCAAGCCCTGACTCCTGTTTGCATTTTGAATCGTCTCTGTTTCCAAGTTGACACCACCACCCTCTTTAAAAGCTTTGTAGTTTTCCTATGAATCTGATTTGGGATGACTTCATGTCCCCAAACCGCAGCAATAATTTTCTTCGAGACATGCATCCCTCTACGTTAGGGTGGGTTTGAAGCTCTTTGATTGATTCAATCTCATTTGTCTATCTAAAGAAGTCTCTCACTCATTGTATTGAATTTCTGAGAGTTCTTGACAAGGGGTGCTCATAGCCAGACTCATTATATGAATTTCCATTTCTGGCATTCCTTGTATTGATAGTCTTTTGCTTGATGTCCATATTTTATTGTTAGTTGCTGTTATCCTAATGCCAACTCATTGTGAGCCCATGTACCCAGAGCAGCACCGAACCACACGTTCCAAGACTATGAACTTGGGAAGCAGGATTGTTTGATCTGTCTTCCGAGGCACCTCTGGTTATGTTACAACCACTAACCATTCAGCTGGTAGTCAGATGCTTAGCCTTTTTTATCATTCAGGAGTTCATTCATTCGGTTTGAGTTCCTCAAAGAAGTCCAAACCCTTACCCATAGAACTAGTGAATGTTATCTCACATGGCAAAAGAGTCTGCAGTTGTATAAAAGATAAGGGTCTTGAGGTGGGGGGGGGGGATTATTCTAGATTATACAGATGAGCTCAATCTAGTGATTGAACCATAGAGCTCTGGTCACATTCATGAAGAAGGAAGACAAAGCACGACAGGGACTCCACCTGCTGCTTTTAAGATAAAGAGATGGAACCATGACATATGGAGGGTTAGTAGTCTCTGGATGCTGGGAATGAACCTCAGTAGCAAGAAAATGGTAATCTCAGTCTTACAAACACAAGAAACTGACCTCTGCCTGGCAACAGAATGAGCAAGGAAACAGATCCTCCTCTGTAACCTTCAGGAAGGAACATAGCCTCATCAACACCTCGATTTTAGATCGGAAAGGTCATCTTGATCTTTTAACGTACAAAAATATAAGATAAGAAACTTGAGTTGATTTAAATCATAACATTTGTGGTAAATTGTTATGGCAGCTGTAGAAAATCCAACCTCTCTCTTGCAATACCTAATCAAGCAGCAATTGCCTTTTTCAACATTGTACATAGAAATTATTTTGTGAAATCATTAAGTTCATTAAGCATGTTTCCTCTGCCATCACACTGACCACAAGAAAAAGTTAATTGTTCCATCTCTGTTCTCTAGTCTTCAATAACTTTTCCCTTCCTGCCCTTCTAGCTTTATAGGAAGTCTACTTTCCAACCATTTTAGCATCCATCTCCAACTTGGCCCTTGTACTTGGAGATTTCTTAGAGCAATGCTTATTTCTGTTACATCTAGGCTTTCAGCATCAACTTCCATTGATCTATCTGTTGCTCTGTACTTCCTGTCAGATTTATTTCTTGCTTTGCAAGAATTCTCCAATTTACCTTACAGTTGTTACATTATATGGTGGTATTGTAGTATGTATTCTCCTTGCCATCACAAAAGTTCTTAGCTCCCTCAGAGCAGGGGTTAGTTAAGCATGAGAGTTTCAGGGTCTTTGGGGGAAAGCACACTGGGCCAATGGGGTGGCAGGGAAGTATATTGTTAAGTTTAAAGAGGCAGAGATTTAGATTTCACATTTAATAAGAATGTCTCTGCACCTTTTCATAACCTGAGAAGACAAGAAACTGTTTCTTTGTAGGGGGAAATTTGAAGGATGGGTTTTCTCCGTTAAAGCCCTGAGCGAATAGCTTTATCCTCAGCTTTGAGGGGTTTTGTTTATTTCTCCAGCAGAGTTATATCCCAGAAAGATATTTTGATGATGTGCTATCTGCTATAGGAGGCAAGTGAGAGTTTAAAATGGTTCAGTTAGGGGCAGTATTTGGGGAAAACCCTTTCATATTTATACCTTGTTGAGTTGTTTAATAACAATGTTTCAGAAAACTGGAGAGAAACACAAACAAATAAATAAATAAGCAGTGATGCTGGGGTTCTACATCAAAAATGCATGGGCTTATTTCAAACAAAATGTGTTTAAATATGTGCTTAAATGAGTGGATGGTTGCACACAAGTATGTCCTCGCTCTTTCTCATTTTAAAAATCATTTTATTGGGGGTTTGTACAACTCTTATCACAATCCATATGTGAAGGATGGTCTCTTAATGCACTCTCCTGGTTTCACTAATGTGCCTTAAAAAGGGGGGTCAAATCCAAATCCAACTTCCCAGGGATCTGCTGGGTCACTGAAATTCACAGATCAGCACAGAATAAACATTATGACGGCTGTTCTTGGAGAGTCCAAAGAGGTAATTTTGATAGGTTTTCTCAAAGGACACATGACAATCATGAAGTCTCATTATGAAGGTATTTTAAGGGGCTGAGCCCCGGTGGCGTAGTGGTTGTGCGCGGGACTGCGGCCCGCTGGGATGGAGGTTCGATTCCAGCTCCATGGAGCAAGGGCTGGGCCTCCTGCTCCCACCACCTGAGGGCAGTGATGCCCTCCCCCAAAAAAGATAAAAAAAGATATTTTAAGAAAATTGAAAATTGCACTAGTGAGGGGAAAAAAGAAGGAAAGATACACTGTCATTGTCATGACCGTGTGCTCGACCGCTTAAGAGGAGCATGGTTTGAATCCCTGGAGAAACATGATTTGAATGTGTAAACTGCTGTCTTGACATAAGTAAGAGTTGAAGAGGGTAGAATTTTTCAGAGAAGAATTGTATGAAACCACTGCCCTCATAAGTATGCAAACCTAGGGCTGAGCCCCGGTGGCGTAGTGGTTGTGCGCGGGACTGCGGCCCACTGGGACGGAGGTTCAATTCCAGCAGTGGGGCTGGGCCTCCTACTCCCACCGCCGGAGAGCAGAGATGCCCCCCCCAAAAAAAATATGCAAACCTAGATGGAGGATATGTCAAGAAGTAATAGCTCTACATGATATTTTGTTTACTATAATTTTGTAGCAAGACTTTCTGACACACACTCGAATTCGAATACATATAGAATATCACAAATATATAATATCGGTGTATCAGAATTCACTTTATTGATTCAAACTTTAAAATACTTATTGAGCCATAATTAACAGATCATACAACTGAATTGTTCAATCTTTTCTAGAAAGCTTGTGTAATCATTATCACAAGACATCAACTTTGGGACCTTTCTTCCATATTCTCCTCCCCACGCCCTTCCATGCCCGCAGGCAGTCATTACTTTAGCTAAGATCTTCAGACACCCGCCCATTCCATGTCCTTATACAGAAAAACAAACAAAACAAGGACAAACAGCCAACAAGGATCCAGTAACAATGACCACATAAAACAGAAAGACCTGAATCTTAGAGAAAACAGAAAATGTCAAAAACAATAATAAATTCACATAGGGTTCAGGGGGTGATCAAATGACAAGGTGTTACATTCCAGCCTAAAAGTAGTTAACATCCACTTTACAATGGTGTGTGTCTGATAGGAGGGCTGTTGATATCTCTACCCAGTCAAGATGTCCTCCAGCCCCCCAGCCATGCTGCAGGCGACGTTTGGGCTATCATTGTCATCCATAGCTTCCTTCATTCCAAATCCGGCATGCCATGCTTCCAACAATTTTTTTGTTTTGTTTTTTTTTAGAGGCATCACTGCCCTCTGGTGGTCGTGGGAGCTACTCAGCCTTGCTCCCGGAGAGCTGCTGCTGGTATTGAAATGCCAAGCCAATGGGCCCCAGTCTCACACTCAATCACTACGCCTCGCGGCTCAGCCCGCTTCCAACAGTTTTAAGGGACACATTTAAGTATGTAGCATTAAATATCAGGGCTGCCAAGTTGAAAAGGCAATACTGACACTACTTCTTGCTATAATGGAGGTAAATACAACTGCAAGAGGATGGAAAGACTGCCAATAAGTATGTACTAAAAGTATGATCACTTATATGCTAGTCACCATTTTGACAGCCATTTTGGTCAAAATTACTTTTGCCTGGGTATAGACATTTTAACATGATAACATTGTGACATTTCAATTTAGGATGATTTTTCAGCCATCTAATCTCCCTGATTTGTTTGGAATTAAGTTATTTTAACTGCCACCTTGAAAGATTTCTATCAACTAAATTTCAGTCTGTCAAATGAATTAGCCTCAGAAATATACATTTTTGTGTTTTATGTTCAAAGGGATTTTTAAAAAATAATCTCATACTTTGTTGACACATTTTACTTTCCTATTAAACTGAAATTTTCCTATTAACAACATTTAGTTCTAAAGTTATCATTACCAGCCAGAGGTCCTCAAACTTTTTAAACAGGGAGCCAGTTCACTGTCCTTCAGACCATTGGAGGGTCAGACTATAGTTAAAAACAAAACAGAACTATGAGCAAACTCACTGCAGGCCCAGGATGTCGGCTGCTAAGCAAGACAGCAGCAGTGGCAAAAATACCGTGTAGGGCTGGATAAATGTTCTCGGCAGGCCACACGTGGCCTGCGGTCCATAGTTTAAGAACCCCCGAAGACTTTTGGAATTGTTCTCAAATTAATGATTAAGTAGAATAATATCCAATAGATAAAATAATTATAGTCTCAGAATCCTTTGCAAAATTTTGCATCCAATATAGTAGTTTAAACCATTTAATTTTCAGAATTTTTGGAAAGATGACCCAGAAAAAGTACATTAGAAAAGAACGACAAACACTAGTTGAGGTAATTGCATGTGGGTTTATTATTTAATTTTTTCTACAAGAAGAGAAAATTAATTCTCCAAGATTAAGACTACTTTTTTTTAAGTGCCTTTTAACCCTGGAAACATACATATAGGGACAGATACATGTACACATATTTCACGCAGAAACCTATTTGAAACCAGGAATCAGATGATAAATGTAAAAATTGCATTTTATTGTAAGAAACCTCTTTTTCTATGGTTTCCGGGATGAGCTGGTTAATATATAGCTATTAAATTCTTCAGAAATTGGGGTCCTTTGCACTTCTTGTGATATAGAACCAAATTTCAATTTTTTTTTGTGGGGGAGGGGGCCGGGAATCACTGCTCTCCGGTAGTGGGAGTAGGAGGCCCAGCTCCACTGCTGGAATTGAACCTCTGTCCCAGTGGGCCGCAGTCCCTCGCACAACAACTATGCCACGGGGGTTCAGCCCCAAATTTCAATTTTTTGTTTTGTTGCTAAACTCATTGTGAATTAGGTGGGGTACAGTGTTTATCAGTTCTAAACAATTCATATATATTGTTCCTTTTCTTTTTTTTTTGGCATCACTGCCATGAAGGGAGTCGGAACCCCAGCTCTGCTCCTGGAGAGATGATGCTGGATTTAAACCGCCAACCCTGTGGGCCACTGTCCCGCACATAACCACTACACCACTAGGCCTCAGTCCCATATACCTTTTCATTGAGTGCAATTCCCACAATTCAAGCCTGATTATCCACTTCGTGTGTTTTCTGTCCCTATTTCTCCTTCATTTCTCTCCACTGTAAACTTTATTCTTAAGAAATCACTTGACTTTTTATCTCAACAATTGGTGTTGGTGTGCATACCTACTGAATATTATTGTTCTCCTGATATACCTGTCTATTGTTTGAAAATTGAACCTTGGGGCTGAGTTCACTTCTAGACCTTAAGGACCTCAGTTTCTTCTGACCTCTTTTATAATTTTGAGTTTTGCCTTATATATTTCTCCCTACTCAGGACCTTTAACACTGTCAGCGCAGTTTTACCGGGGACTTTCCCTGTGGACCTGATAGGTAGATAGTGTAGGGAAAAGGGAGTCCATTATACATTGCTTAAAATAAAGCTATCGCTCAGCCAAGGATGGCACACTGCGCATGCTCAAAGTTCCAGGTTTCCAGCCAGCAATGCTACAGCCGGATTGGCTCACCTAAGCCAGGTAAATTAAATTCAGCCAATGGGGTTGACCAGGGTTGTAAACCACACCTCCCCGCTGGAGAATTGAAAATGCCAAGTGGCTCAGGCAATCTCTGGGCAGTGGCTGCCCTACATTGTAGGAGACCAGGTTGTCATCCAGAACCTCGCCAGCAGTTTCCCGGCTGGCAGACAGAGGTGAGGGATCTCTTGGGTGCCAGTGTGAACCTGAAACTTCTTTTAACCTTCACAAAACTCTTTTGAACCACAAACCAGACTTCGGCTTGAATTTTTTATGGCAGGAAGCCAAAGACCAAGGTCTATTTCTCCTCCCAAGAAACCTTACAGTCCCTTTCAGAGCAGGTGTCAGTGCCATAGCAGAGCGCCACTTAGTCTGGTCTCCGAGTCGTGGAGGTGGATGTCCTGGTGTCTTGGAGTTTCATCGCCCTTCTTTCCTCTGCATGAGAGAGAACAACACTTGCACTCGGGATGGCCACTCGCAAGTTTTCAGAAACCAGTTGCTATTCACCCACGGGAGGTTTCAAACATTGTCTGTGTGGACTATGCTATACCAACTGACTTGGCTTTCCCGGAACTCTTATCCTGAGCCCTTCGGCTCAGATATTAATTCCCTGAAGGTGTTTGGGTATGTCCAAAAAGTTGTCATAACTTTATTCCCTGCATCTTCCACCACAGTCAAGGATGTATTTACAGCAATGTTAATACCCGTGTCCAAGTAACTTCTGATGAAGGCATATATATATATATATATATATATATATATATATATATATATATATTTGTGGGTTACACCTCTCCCTCCCATACCTGTTCAGTCTGAGTGTCCATCCATATACTTCTCATAGATCAGTTATTGCAATATTGTGTATGAATATTTACCTCTGTTCCCTTTAATACTTTCACTATCATTGTATCCCCCTGCTTCCATCTTTTTAACCTCTAACCTCCCTCTTATTGAATATTCCTTCCCCTTCACCCAAGTTAATATGTGCTTACTGTCTATCCTATAATTTATTGTTTTTCCCTTCCCAACCTTACTCACCATCACATAATTTTTTTCAAGAAGATTATTTTCTTGACTTTTTACTTTAGTGTATATATATATATATCCTCTTGTGATTTAATTCACTTATAATGACCTCTAGGTTTGTATATTTTATGGAGTGTTTTACAGATTCATATTGATTCTTTTGTTGTTCTTTAAAATAATTTCATTGGGGGCTCATCCAACTCTTATCACAATCCATACATCCCTTCATTACTGTCTTGATTTTTTTAATGTTGCATAGTATTTTGTTGTACATATGCATTATCATTTATCACTTGATGGCACTAAGTTTGAGGGTCGTGAATTGCCAGATAAGGAGAGGTTAACAGCGACAACAAAAAAGGCTGGTACCTAACATGATAAAACTCCCCTGAATACAACCAAAAATACCAGTCTGATCCTATAGTGCTGAGTGCTATGGCCAGGTTGATTGGTAAAAGCATGAGAAGATGTGACACATAAGGACAGTGACAAAGTGACTAGGTGAACCAGGCACCTTTTTTCAGAGAGGGTGCAAAATGAAGAAATGTTATGTTTTATGATAGGAAGGGAAGAAAACAAGAGTTAAATACATCAAAAAAAGCAAAGTAAGGTTACCCTGAAGTTCATTTCTGTCCCTGGTGGTCCTGTGTGTTACAGAGCAGAATGGAACTCTTCCTGCCTTAGAAAGACTGAATGCAAAGAAGGGTGCTTTTGTAATATGAGAGTTGGACCTAGAGCAGTGGCAGAAAGTGGAGGCCAGTAGATTGATTGGAGACAGATGGCGGGATGGCATCGTGGGCTCTGCTTGAGGCTGCAAGTCTGACCCTCAGGTCAGCAGTCTGGCACGAGCAGCCACTCCAAGGAAGAAAGACCAGGCTTTTCTACTCCCACAAGAGTGACAGGCTTGGAAACTCACGGGGCGGTACTAGTCTGTCTTCTAGGCTCCCTAAGAATCAGAATTGACTCCGTGGCAGTGCGTTTTGAGGCCTTCATGACTTGTTGAAAATACAGGGTAAGTCAAGAATCACATGCAACTTTCTGACATGAGCAGCTGAGAGAACAGTGCTGCTATGTATTGATTATTTATAGGCCAAATTATTATATGTCAATTATAGCAATACACTAGGGGTGACCTACCAAAACATAATGATTCTGTCAGCGTGACCAGAGCTGTGACAGTGATCTCACGAGTGAAGAGACTGGCAGTGCTCTGAAATGGGGGTATCTCTGTGGTGATGGTGAGTCATATAGACTGGTGAAGACAGGTCTCTCTGATAGAGCAGAGTATGAGCATTTTGACCTGAAGAGAAATAAAAATTCAGTTTCATATAATTTGAGGTTCCACAAAGTCCAAGTAGCAACAATCGAAAGCTCCTGATGCAGGTACACGGCTGATTTTTCCAGAAATAGAAGTGGACATTAAGGAGGACGGGGGCTTTGGGATTGGGAGTAGATGGGCTTAGAGATGAAAACAGGAACAAGGACGTTCCTGGGTCATGCCATTTAATGAGATTACAGAAAAACTAAAGAAATAAACTAAATAAATCTATACCCTGGAAATACATGGGCATAATTGTAAATTTTAAAGGGACAAAAAAAAGTAAAACTCTACATACAAAAAAAAAAAACAACCTAGAGACCAAATTTAGAAAAGCTGATGAGACCTATTTACCAAAAAACAAAAGAACCCCCAAACTCCTGGCCTTTGAGTTCATTCTGACTCCAATGGTGCAGAGGGCAGAGGATAACCACCCGTGTGGTTTACAAGCGTGTACATCATTAGGGAGTAGGAAGCTTTATTTTTCTCCTGTGGAGCAGCAGGGGGTTTTGCACTGCTGGTCTTGCAGTAAACAGCATTAACATACCCTCTATACCAGGGCTCCTAAGATTGATGTGGCCATGTGAGATTTCAGGTACCAGCTACCATGGGAAGCAATCTAGGGTGTCGCTTTAGAGCAGTGGTTCTTAACCTTCCTCATGCCGCGACCCTTTACTACTGTTCCTCATGTTGTGGTGACCCCCAACCATAAAAGTATTTTCGTTGCTATGTCATAATGGTAACATTGCTATTGCTATGAATCAGGTGACTCCTTGTTATGTCATAATGGTAATATTGCTATTGCTATGAATCAGGTGACTCCTGTGAAGGGGTCGTGCAACCCCCAAAGAGGTTGTGACTCACAGGTTGAGAACCACTGCTTTAGATAGAGCTACTACTTGTTATTTCTAATAGTAATATTCAAGTTGCCATAGACACTGAATTAGTGAATACTGAACCACTGCTCCCTGGGAAGATGGAGAGCAGCGGGCCTCTGATAAGATCAATATCTTAGGATGTATAAAAAAGTTCATGGGAAAGTGGATTGAAAAGATAATGGATTTTTTCCACAAACATTTTGGAAGTCCCCCTCATATAAGTTTTATGTTTTATGTTTCAGTTTTAAACACTTTATTTTATATATTTTAATTCATAGTCAATAGCACAGTAACTCATGTCTGACCAAGGCTTATATATTTTCTTCCTAAGGCAAATTGATTTTCTTGTATTTGGGAATTTACAAACCATACTGCCATCGAATGGATTCCAGCTCCAAATGACTGTCTTTGGGTTTCCGAAGCTACATAGCCTCCTACTCCTGTGTGAGTATGATAGCCTCTCTCTTTTCCACAGAATGGCTGGGGTGGGGGGGCATGGTATTGAAGGGCCACCAGAGTTCCTTCACTTGGGAATACATTTTAGTATTTAAGCACTGTGCTTGGGGGTTATTTTACTTTTTAACTTTTTTTATTATGAGTTGGCTGAAGGCTTGCAGGGTACCAATCATCAGCTTTACATGAACAATTCATACACTTAGTTTCAACTGACCCATGGCAATCCCTTCCACGTACCAGCACTAATCTACTTCCTCCCTGTGTGCGCTTCCATCCCTCCTTCTTCCCCAATCTCTGAAATTTGCCCTTGGTTAAATGTTGCCTTTGATCTAAAGTCATTGATTATTGTAATGGGTGGATTCAGTTCCAGGACTGAAGGCTGACTAAAGGTCTATTTGACCAGTAAGTTGGGAACTATTTTAAACAAAGACCTGGAAGACCCAGTACTACATTAGACCATGAACAGGACACTTGTTTACAGCATGAGAATAGAAAAGAAGGGGCAGAATGTTCCTTTGTAACTTGTTCGCTGATAGCTCAACAGTCTCACCACTGTGTCAGCAAAGGACTGCGAAAGCACAATAAGTATTGATTTGGGCATTACAAACAAATTTGAAAAAGTCAAGTTGCAAATACAAAACTCCCCAATACTAGGGATCAACTGTATACGATCTGACAATGTGAGCAGATGTGGCTAGCACACTGTGTTCGTTCAGGTAAACTACAGAAACAAATTCATAAGCACACATATGTGTATAAGAAAAAGTTGTATATATAAGAGAAATTGAACATTGAGAAAATATCCCAGCCCAGTCCAGTTAAAAGTCTTAAGTCCAATATTAGCCCATATGACCTCTTCAGACTCATGAAGCACACCAGAACAATCACAGGCTAGTGGGTGCAGAGTCTTGTGTATCCATTGCTGGTAGAAGCATCTTAGTGCTGGCAGGGGTCTCACCATGGCTCCTCATTTCCAGGGTTCAGGGTTTATCAGCATGCTGTCTTGTGTCTCATCAGCTGCAAGGTCTCCCAGGGATTGAGCCTTGTGTCTTGTCAGTAGAGTGTCTCCAAGGAGTTGAGGAATGAGTTTTTCACCTCCAAGGGGAAAGACCGCCGGATTTCCCAGAATTCTCAGGAAAAAGCCATGCCTACACAGAGGTCTCTATGGCTTTCTCCAGATGGACAGGCTAGACTCCACCCCTACACTCTTAATCCTCAGATTGATACCAGATTAGGTGAGTGCCACACACACAGATGGAGTGGATGAAATTACAGGAGGTGATAAAGTTGTTCAAAAGTGTGGCGTAAGAAGAAAAAAAAAAAGAAAGTGTGGCATAAGAAAAAAGTCTTGGATAGAGTTCTAAAGAAACTAATTGAGAGTGTCACAGAAGCCAAGGGAAGGGATGGACAACACTCAGTTTCACAAGGATCTTGCTGTGATGGTCAGGTGCCTTCGAGTCAGCTCGAACCCAGAGAGGCCCTGTGCACAACAGAACAAGACAATCCTCACATTTATTCCTGTGCCGGAGCCCATCGCTGCTGCCACACTGCCAAGCCATCTTGACAGGAAGTTTACTGTCCTTCTCCAGGGACGGGTCATCCCTGACAATATGTCCAAAGGATGTAAGACAAAAGTCTTGTCACCCTTGCCTCTAAGAGGCACTCTGGCCATATTTCTCATCAGTTTGTCATACTATGGGGGTTTGTGAGTTGCTGTGATGCTGGAAACTGCTACTGGTATTTCATGACTAAGAACAGACGATAAAGGAAGACTTAGTTCCCCACTTTCGAAAAAGAAACCACTGCAAACCTCATTCATATACTCACAAGGATTAATAGCTCATATATCAGATGGCAAGAAATTAAGCATCAGCAGGGAAATAAATAAATATTGAAGGTGGGTGGGGAGAGCACACTACCTTCCATGTGAAGGGGTTAGGACAGGCTTCACTCACATTTGACTGATAATGGGCCAGAAGGGATAGTTAATAGTGTTGGACATTGGAAAGTTGAAAAGTGAACACTTCAAGCCATTTCTGAATGGTTGGAGAAACACCTATAATATAATTTCAAGTGAAAAGAGGCAGGAAAAAGGTATAAATTGGGCTGAGTCCCGGTGGCGTAAGTAGTTGAGTGCAGGACTGTGGCACACGGGCTTCGCGGTTCGAATCCAGCGGTGGCTCTCAGGAGCGGCACTGGGTGGCGTGCACGACCACCAAAGCAGTGATGCTCATAAAAAAATAAATAAAAATTTTTTAAAAAGGTATAAACTAACATATAATTATTCTAGATTTAAGAAGTAATGACATCCTTGCATTCTCTTGACATCTGTTCCTGGTGAAGAGACAGATAGTATAGTTACTTATTGGGCTGCACTCTGCATGGTCAGCAGTTCGAAACCACCAGTTATTCTTCAGGAGAAAAACTGGGTTTTCCACTCCTGTAAATAGTTATAGTCTTAGAAAACCACGGGTGGGGGGGGGGGCCTGCTATGAGTCAGCAATGACTCAATACCAGTAGTTTGGTTTTCATGGTGGGATAATACTTTTATAACCATGTATATCTTGCTCAAAATGCATGTAACAAAGCTTTGAAGTTACAAAATTAGTTTTCTTTCTTATTTATATGATATTCTTTCAAAGATCTTATGAGCAATATATCCTATGGCAATTCTATGGGCAATCTTTGAAAGATTCTATGGGCAAAATATTCAATGATGCAGGAAGTGTCCAGAGAGGATGGAAAGAAACTACAGGGTCACCTTATCAAAAAGAACTAGCTGACATTCCGGGAGGTAGCATATAAGCAAAAACCAATGCTATGAAGGATCTTCAAACTACTCTGAATGCATTATCCTCCAGGAATCGATGGAATACCCCTTGAAATGTTTCAGCAAGTTGAAGAAGCACTTCCTGGCCTGTCTACCACTTGGCCAACTGACTGGAAGACCATATTTGTGCCCATTTCAAAGAAAGGCAACCCAACAGAACATTTCAACCAAAGAACAATGTTATTGATATGACATGCAAATAATACTTTGCTTATGATCATCCAGCAAAGGATGCAGCATTACAGTAGCAGGGAGCTGTCAGAAGTTCAGGTCAGATTCAGAAGAGGACTTGGAACAAGGGTTATCATAGCTGATGTCAGATGGATCTTGGCTCAAAGAAAGAATACAAGACAGACGTGTACTCATGTTGCATTGAAAGTGAGAAGACTGTGTGGCTCATAATACATTGTGGATAACCTTAAGAGCATTGGGAATTTCAGAACACTTCATTGTGCTCATATGGAACTTGTTCATAGGTCAAGAAGCAGTTGTGTGAACAGAATAAGGGACTACTGCATGGTTTAGAATCAGGAAAGGTATGCATCAATATTGTATCTTCTCACCATATTTGTTCAATCTGTATGCTGAACATATCCTTAGAAGAGCTGGATTGTGGACTCTGAAGAAGAGTGAGACATCAGGATTGGAGGAGGGCTTATTAAGAACCTGTGGTATGCAAAGGACATAACCTTGCTTGTTGAAAGCGAAGAAGAATTAAAGCACCTATTGATGAGGATCAAGGATTGTAGCCTTCAGTATTGGATTACAGATTATGGAAACCAAAATCCTCACAACAGGACCAACGGGTAACATGAATACAAGTGGAGAAAATGGAGAAAAGGTTGAAGGTGTCATGGATTTTATTATTCTTGGACCCACAATCAATGCTTATGAAAGCAGTGGTCAACAGATCAAAAGATGTATTACATTAGCTAATTCTGTTGCAAAGACCTCTTTGAAGTATTGGAGAGAAAGAATCTTACCTCAAGGACTAAACTGAGCCTGATCCAAGCCATGGCACTCTCCTTTGTAGGCTACATGTGAAAGTTAGCCATTGAATAAGTAAGATCAGAAAAAGAATAGAGCCGTTTGAATTGTGGTGCTGGAGAAAGTACCATGAACTGCCAAAAGGACAAACCGATCTGTATTGGAAGTAGTAGGATCAGAGGGCACCTTGGAGGCAAGGATGGCAAGACAACATTTTACATACTCTGGACCTATTGTCAGGACAGGAAAGTCCCTGGAGAAGGAAATCATGTTTGGTAAAGTGGGCGAGTGACTAAAAAAGAGGAAGGCAGGCACAGGAACAACTGTGAGGATGCAGTAGGACCTTGCAGTGTTTCGTTTTGTTGGGCACAGAATTTCCATGGCTTGGAACATCCTTGATGGTACCTAACAAGATACATGGTGAGAAGAAAAAAAAAGCAGAGGCCTGTGGGCAGATGAGCACAAACCATTTGAGTCACATAGACACCTTGGATAGGGCCAACATAGCTCCTTTAGCATTAAATTACCTTAAAAATAATAACTTCTACCCATTCATGCTTCTATGCTTAGGAGGAAAGTTTTTTTCCATCTTAGAAATAATTAAAAATAATTGCATTTTACATTTTTTTTTGCATTTGACATCTTTGATGAATATTATACTGTGATGACTGTGGGGGATTCTTTGCCCTCAGAGAGCTAGGTTTAATTTAGGACTCATCAAAGGCTAGAGTGATGCTTCTTTTTTTTAAGATCATGTTATTGGAGACTTTTACAGCTCTTACAACAATCCATACATTGATTGTATCAAGCATATTTGTATATGTGTTGCCATCATTATTTTCTAAACATTTACTTTCTGTTTGAGTCAACTCTACTTTGGTTTTTGGACACTAAGCAATATGCATCTATTCTGTGAAGCTATTTTTTCCTTGCATTTTACTCAAGATAAAGTTAGGAAACGTTGGAGGACAATCACTGCTTTTTAACCCCTGCAAAGAGTTTATCTAGTAAATCTAAATAACTGTGGTAGCTATATAATTGTTTGTCAATTTGAGAAGATAAAGAATGTAGGGGTGGAGTCTAGCCTATCAATTGGAATATAGCCAATAAGACCTCTGTGGCGGCATGGCCTTTTCCTGAGGATTCTGGGAACTCCTGTTATTTCTTCCTTGGAGGCAAGAGACACTCTCTTGACTCACTCCCTGGAAGACCTTATTGACAAGGCACATGGGGAATTGCTGATGGCAGGAGAAACCTGGACCTGGAAGAGACCCTTGGAGACCCCTGCCAGTGCTGAGATGCTTACATCACCATGGGATCCACAAGAATTTCCACCCACTGGCCTGGGATCCTCTTGTAATTGGCATCATTGCATGTGTTTTGTGAACCTGAAGAGGACTTTATAGATTGGTATTGTGCATATGGACTAATATTGGACTTAAGGACTTGATCTGGACTAGGCTAGGATGCTTTCTCAATATTCAACTGCTCTTGTATATAAAACTCTTTCTTATACACTTATGAGTGTCTATTTGTTTCTGTAGTCTACCCAGAATAACACAATAATTTGCCTCTCCCTCTTCCCCCTACTTGCTTCTAAAATAGTCTGGGTAGCTCACTCCATTTAGAAAACAGCCTATAGAGAAATAACTGGTGGTCTACTTCTCGATATCAGTCCATGAAAACTCCATAGTTCAGCAATTGATCACAAGGATGATACAATATCGGGCATCACGTAGTTCAGTAGTGCAGGGCTCAGCTTTGTGCTGGGGCTGACTTGACAGCCCGTAACAAGAGCGGCAGCAACAATCTCTTTTTTCTTACTTGCTTCACCAAAGACCACACATTAGAATAGGTGCTTTTTGTTAAAGGATTACACCATGAATTTTAAAGTCATACAATGCCCTAACTCTAAATGCACAATGATTTATTTTTACATCAGTAAAACTAACCCCACATCGATATATGGGCCAGGAACTTTTATATGAATACTATGTTGTTTGCCATATAGCATCTCTAAAATGCTACACTTTATAGTACATAATATATACTATATACACATACATTATAGTATATAATAGAAAATAATCTTTTAAATGCTTTAATTTTGTTTGGGGAAAATATATTATTCCTTATTTCTCTTACAAGATCCTTTGTGACTTCGTAGGCTACGAATTGAGCTTCTAACCACAAGATCTGCAAGTCAACTCTACAAGTGACTATCGGGGAGAGAGATGAGGCTGCCTATTCCTATAAATATTTAATGTCTTAGAAACCCAAAGGGGCATGTTCTATAGGGGTACTATGAGTAAAAATTAACTTGATGACTGTGGTAGTCATGTAATCTTGTCATTTTCAGGATTGGGAGTATAGAGTTGGAGTCTAGCCTATCAATCTGGAGATAGCCAAGGAGACCTCTCCTTGAAGTCAGTAGAGAAGCTCTACTGACAAGACACATGCCAACATGCTGATAGACTCTGAGCACTGGAAACTGGAGGAGCCATGAGGAGACCCCTGCCAGCACTGAGATGCTTCCACTGCCGATGGATACCCAAGACTGCACACACTGGCGTGTGATTGTCCTGGTGTCATTGCATGTGCCAGGTGAAGCTGAAGCAGACTTTGTAGACTGGTTTCACACATATAGGATAATATCAAACTTGTGGGCTTTGACTAGATTGGGTTGGGATGCTTTCTCAATGTATATGAACCTCTCCTCTATATACATGTATGTTTATGAATTTGTTTCTCTAGTCTACCCAGACTAAAACAATGACCGTGAGTTTGATTTTTCATTTCTATCCCTCTGCTTTACAGTTTCCATCACTTAAAAGTCTGGTATCCTTTAATAGAAATATAAAGGAGTCCTGGTGGCATAATGGTTATATGCTGGGCTGCTAGCTTCAAGATCAGCAGCTCTAAATCACCAGCTGCTCTGTGGAAGAAAAACAGGGTTTTCTACTCCTATAATGAGCTGGTGTCAAACTCACAAAGGTAGTTCTATCCTGACCTAGAGGAATCGACTCAATGGGAATGGTTTGGTTTTTTTTTTAAGTTTAATAGAGATGCAAATGGGATGAGAAGGAATCTTGATCTAAGCTGAATCCTTCTAATGTAGGTGTTTAATCAGCTCATGAGGAAGATAACATCTGCTTTTGGTCAGTTTATTTAAGCTAATTTAAATGCTTCCTTGCTATTTTTCATTTGCTATGACTTTGTCATTCAAAAACTTAGCCTGTACGCCAGGGTGCTTAAAAAAGTTTGTGGGGGGGCTGAGCCCCGGTGGCGTAATGGTTGTGCGTGGGACTGCGGCCCACTGGGATGGAGGTTCGATTCCGGCTCCATGGAGCAAAGGCTGGGCCTCCTACTCCCACCACCAGGGCAGTGATGCCCCCCCCCCCCAAAAAAAAAAAGTTTGTGGGAAAAATTCATCATATTTTAAATCCATTTTACTACAAATTTGGAATCACTTCAAAGTTTTTCCATTCATCACATAGTATATCTGCTACATGTATCAGTAACTATTGATTCTTTTTTTGTGTGTGTACTATTGATTCTTTATTGGCAGGATGCATGCAACATCAGGTTTTATCTCTACCTCCCCTAACAGTAGGAGCTTTGGTGGCTTAGTGGAGTACACAATGACCTGCTAACAACAAGGTCAGAAGTTGAAACCCCCCAGCTTCTCCCTGGAAGAAGGAGGAGGCTGTCTGCTCCAGTAATGAGTAACAGCCTCGGAAATTTAAAGAAGCTCCACTCAGCCCTGTAGGTTACTTGACATGATAGCAATGAATGTGGTCAGTTCTTTTGGCCCTAATCAGTGATTCAGTAATAAATGACTTCTACACACTTAACTGTAAATACAAAAAGCTTAGTATTTTCTCCCTGAAAATAAGGGAAATGAAACTATCTCTGGGGTCCCTACTAATATTTAGTATCCTTTTTGCTACTTGTGCTGCCCAACACAACAAAGGCCTTTGATTTTACTGAAGTTTTGCTCAAGAATTTGTAAATCTTCCCCCCCCCCCCCCACATCATTGCCCTGGTGGGAGTAGGAAACCCAGCCTTGCAAGAATTTGTAAATGTTAACCCCCAGTGTTATGTACTAAAAATAAACCCGCATTTGTTGGTCATGGATACTGAATATTTAGCATGCTGTTTTCAAGCTGAAATTTAAACCTAATCTACCAATCTATTGTACACATAGCTTAAGACCGTACATATAATGAGTTACTCAAAGGTCTGGTGCTACACTTCCCTGAAATCATAGCCAACTAGGGTGCAACTCTCCTCAGTACCAGTGGGGTCGCCCTGAGTGAGTGTGAATCGTCTCCATGGCAACAAGAAAACGTACTATTTGACTACTTTTGACTCTCACCCTTTTTTAATACAATTGTATCCTTACTTTTGAATGACTTTGAGTCATGCTCTCTCCTGACTGCAGCGTATATCAGCTAGCAAGTGTCTGGAGCAGAACTTGAGTGGACTTTAATTCTTACTTCTATGACTTCCCTATTGCTTTTGTATAACTCCTGGTTTAAAACGTTCCTTTAAAACTCTGAAACTATTGTTCCCTTCTCTTCTGAGTTTCGCCAGGGAAAAGATTATGTTCAACCTGATTTCTGTTCCTTTACTGGTAATGTTTCCTCATCGTACAGCATTTTTCTTTAAGATTTAAACGTCACTAGAACACTTCTACAATTGCTTTATTTTGATTGACTGCAGATGTATTTTGCTCTTCAACTCTGGAAGACTGTTCTTCAATCCTTGTTGAATGAGTGCTGCAGTTCCATTTGCTTCGTCCTTCTTCAAGCATTCCTAATTGTGACCCCTGAATCAGCCCTCCTTGGTCTCTGCTGTTTCCTACATTTCTTATTCCTTTCCCCTCTGCATTCACATGTAATGTGTTCATTAGATTTAGCTCCCCATTCAACTTGCTCCTTCTTAATTTCTATTTTAAGAATCTTACATTTTTCAACTCCTTGACATTTTTCGTGTGTTTTGAGTTTCCTGTCTGGACCACTGCCCAGTCCTCTTTAAGCTTCTATGTTTCAATAAACACACCTATTTCCTCGGTTTCCACCACTATATCTATTTCAAGAGGCAGCATTTCCTCAACTACTTTTCTTGGTTCCCTTCTTGTGAATCGTGGTCTGATTACTAACTGGAAAACAGTAGGTTTGCTGACGTCGACGTAAAATTTCCTTACAATGAATCGCCATCGAAAATTATTAACTTTAATAAAACAGCTTTTTTTCCCCCTTCCTTACCTTTTCAATAGCTCTACGTGGCAATGGGAACCCCACATAAAGATTAAAGGAACTCTTCCAGAGCGTGGAAGGCGCTCCAGAAACCTTTAAATAACCGGCTCTGTGACGTCATCGCCGCGCGCCCCAGAGACGGGAGCGCCCGGCGCTCGCCAGGCTGCAAACCCCGCCCAGCCGAGCGTAAGTGGCGTCTCTCCCTTTTCCCGCCGTCCCGCCCCCGCGGCGCCGGCGGGCTGGGTCCCGGCACTGCGCACGCGCTCTGTCCGGCTGGCCCACCGACTCGAGTTCCCAGTAGCGGAGTGGGGCGCGGTACCGCCTCGAAGGCGGGGCTGGGTGTAAATCGCGGCCAATGACACCCAAGGTGAGGGTTGAGGGGTTGGGTGAAAGGTGCCTGCTAATCGGTCGCGCAGGTTTCTTCCAGCGCGTGTGCCGGGTTGTGTGGTCGTCATGGAGGCGGGCTTGACGGAGGAGCTAGATGATGGGGAGCAGCTGGTGAGAAGGCATCGCAAGGAGAAGAAGGAGTTGCAAGGTGACGGGGAAGTGGGAGCCGAGCAGTTTCCTCACCTGGGCGTGGGCGCGTGGCTGGACCCTGCTGGGGAGCCCTGCAGGGCGCCTGGGCTACTGACCCTCCGAGATAGCTTTAGAGAAGCACATGGCTTTTCGTCCACTTCCCTTCCCCGGCTGCGCCTTCACTCCCAGGCCTTCGTAGGCGCCCTCTCCTTAGGCCCGACACGCACCCCCCTTCCCTAATCGACGGCGCTGACCCAGACCATCAGAAGTATTTGAAAGACTTAAAACTTGGTTCAGATTTTCTTTTTTCCTGTTGGCCTTTGGAACGACCCATGCCATCTCAGTTAATCAGATTTTTTTTTGGGGGGGGGGGGTTGTGGGTGTGTCTTTATCCGACCCTTCTCTGTTGCAGTCTTCTGTAAAGCCTCGTTGTGTTTTAACACCTTTATCCCCTTATTATTCCTTTATTGTTCCTGTACCATATTTTCTGATACTCGGGTCATTGACATGTTTTGGTGTCTTTTCAGCTAAAATTCAGGGTATGAAGAATGCTGTACCCAAGAATGACAAAAAGAGGAGGAAGCAACTCATTGAGGACGTTGCCAAGTTGGAAGCAGAAATGGAACAGAAGCATAGGGAGGAGCTGGAGCAATTGATGTTGCCATCTAAGGAGAATAAAGTATGTTAAGCAATGTGTGCTCTGCTTGACATAGCATTTGTTTTCCACACCTTTGAAACTGTTTACTTTAAAACATCATAAACTTGATTGGGAAACGTCAAGCCTTAGCATTTTTGAGTAGGTGCTTGTGATACTGTATTTTTGCAAAGGAGGTTCACACCTTAACCTACTGACTTGCTCCAGAGACCCATAGATTGATAAAGTCAGTGTCATCCTGGGATTTACTCATGTGGACCCACTCGGACAAGGTTGAATTGCCCCTGTCCAAGGTTTCCAAGGCTGTCAGTTTTCCTGGGTGTAGAATGCCTGGTCACTGATAAAGTGGACTAGAGGAAGTACCAAGTCCCGGTTGTCTCTGAACAGTATTGATACTCTAGGCAAAGTTACTAATCCTCCTTAGGACAGATTTCTTGACATATAAAACAAAAGTACAGATTCTTGAAACTGTCAAATATAACCACAACTGTAAAACTTTTAAAATTAGGGCTGAGCCCTGGTGGCCTAAGTGGTTGAGTGAGGAACTGCAGCCTGCGGGCTTGGCGGTTCAAATCCAGCGGCGGCTGGGTAGCGCCCATGACCACCAGAGGCAGTGATGCCCACAAAAAAAAAAAAAAAAAACTTTTAAAATTATAAATGAACTACATCAACAGTTGTCATGAGTGATTTCTTCCTGCTTTGAGGGTAAATTCAGCCATCCTATCATTTTATCTAATCTTTATGTTTGAAGCTATGTATTCTTGTGCTAAGCACTTTAAGATTGCATGTATTATTTAGTTAAGACTTATCAATATGTCCCTAAGGTATTTATGAGATAAGTATAGATGATTCCATTTTTAAAATGAAATAATAGGCTGAGCCCCGGTGGCGTAGTGGTTGTGTGGCCCACTGAGACGGAGGTTCAATTCCAGCAGTGGGGCTGGGCCTCCTGCTCCCACCGCCAGAGAACAGTGATGCCAAAAAAAAAAAAAAAGAAAAGAAATAATAGGTTACGAATTTTGTCCCATTACTTTCTGCCAAGATATGCTTCCCATTAAAGAAAAATAAGATGCTTAAAAAAAAGTTTGTCCCAAAGTCAAGCTATTAGTGCCAAGGATAGAATACAAAACCAGCTGTTTTACTCTCGGGTGTTGAACACTATTTCTTATATCTCTGTAGAGTGGTGATTATTTCATGGGTCTTGAATATCAAATATCATAGACAACAGCCCCCTGCACTGATAGTTACGTTGTCACTCACTAAAACTCACTGCCATTGAGTCAGTATCAACTCATAGTTTCCCTGTAGGAGAAGGTTGAACTGCCTTACCTCTGAGTTTCTAAGACTAACTCTTTCCTGGAGTAGAAAACCTTGAATTCGTTTTGCAGGGAGCCTAGTATTTTTGAACTGCTCAACTTGCACTTAATAGTCCAGCACATAACCACTGTTCCACCAGGGCTTCTAAATTTCACATAGTTATGCAAAATTTCACCAACTATAATTACATTTTTTATCATTTCTTACTTTTTTTGTTGTCAAGGGCAAAACAAACCAAAAAAATTCCATTCTATCCTGATTTATAGCTACCCTGGTGGTGTAATGGCAATGCATTGGGCTGCAAATCGGAAGGTCAGCAGTTTGAAACCATCCGCTGGTCTAAGGGTGAGACTAGACTTTCTACTCCCGTGGAGTAGAACATCTCAAAAATCTACAGGGTCAGTTCTACTCTGTCTTAATAGGGACGCTGAGGGGTCAGAATTGATTTGCCAGCAATTGGTTTGTTTTTGATTTTTTTTTTTTGGGGGGGGGGGGGGCATCACTGCCTCTGGTCGTCGTGGTGCGCTACCCAGTACCGCTCCTGAGAGTTGCCGCTGGATTTGAACTGCCAAGCCCGCGGGGTGCAGTTCCGCACTCAACCACTTAACGCCAGCCACCCCCCGCTTTGTTGTTGTTATCTTGATATGTAATGGTCTCTATGGTTTGTTGTTTCATCTTGATATGCAATGGTCTCTGTGGGTCGTTTTGAGTCATAATTGAGTCGATGGCAGTGAGTTTGGGGTTATAGTAGTAATGGTCTTCGTTTCGTTACCTTCATATATCTTTTAACATTATCTTCATTCTAGAAAAGGCTGGATGTGGTGGTAACGTTTGGTGCTTAAATATTTTAACATAGTGCATGTGTTATCTGATTTAGCCCTCAGAGCAATAGAGTACAAGTTGCTTTTTATGAGGTAAGTATTGATAAGTCCCACTTTTCCAATGAGGAAATAGATTTAGAGCTAGATTTTTAAAGTTTCCCTGAAATCAAACCCTCACCATGG